>JABUQX010031866.1:0-5000 GCA_015478945.1 Trachelipus rathkii
AACCGGAATAAATGACCCAACAAGGAGGACATAAGATCTGGTCCCGTATAGGCTGCCTCATTTAGAGATGTTAAAGAATTAGTTTTAAGAGAACAGTTAAACACAGGCCTGACCTTTGTTGATACTTGTTCATCAGAGTTTTGATAACAGGTCTGTGAGGAACCCAAATATAATTTTATACTCAGAGGGAGATACACTGAACTCTTCAATAATACCATCAGCTAATTTTTGCTGAAAGACATCATCATAGCCTTTAACATAAAATCTTTACTTCCAAATTTAGAATCATTAAGCACTGCAAGAGCAATGTTATAGTTTGAATGGCAACAAAGGAAGTTTATCTTCATTCCATGGAACTATATGATATTTTCCGTCTTTAAACTCTAATACCACCTTTGAATTTTTCAATACTGGTTCAAATCATCTTCAGATTTAATTAATATTCATACCTTCTATTAACCTAAAGGACTCTAATTTGAAACATGTTTCTAATCCCTTGCTCTACCTCAGAATTACTTAGTAATGTGCTTTAAAGGATTAATAAGAATGTAACAAGGTTTAAGGACTGCATAACCAAAAGTATGGTCCACAAGCCTGCAATTGATTTTGAATTTAGATTTTGGATTTTAAATGATTATGATTTTGAACAATTGATGATGGATTTGAAACTCTTATTTGATTATTGTATTTAAAATTAGTAATATTTCCAAATGGAATAATAGAACCATCTCTTAACTTAAAAGCAGATTCACTCATACATTTAATCAATTCTAGTTGAGGGAAATAAAGTCTAGTAACTCGGTCCTATTTTTTTCCTTCGGATTGCGAAAAATGAGTTATTAATACTGATTCATACCAGATCAGCCAATTTTTGTAAGATCTTGATTTTTTAAATTAAATTAGAGCCTGATCTACGAACGCTTTAATCTCGTAAACTTAATTTAAGATTCCTCAATTCAACCAAGAAGAGGAAGGATGAAACAAACTGGTCCATAGTATACATCCAAACAGTCTCTTTCAAAGTGCGGGTGCTGATACCTAAATAAGTTTTTATATCGTATTGAGTGCTGTGATGATTCTCTACAGATATATTGAGTTCCCAGCAGCTCTTTTAGAAAGGTAGGACCTCTGTGAGGCCACGAGTCCGACTAGCATCGAACTGAAGCCGAACTTTACGCCCTACCAACCTTATAGTAATTGATTGGCAAACAATATAAATTGGTTGGTGCAGTTGCTAAACGCCTAAGACATACATGTGTGAGGGTGGAAACTTTTCCTTTGCTTACAAAGAGTAGTAATATGACCTTCTTTTATTGCAAACTTGGCAACTAAAAGAAAGTTGCTCCTCAAGTCCAGGACAGTGATCTGCAGTATGTTTAGTACTTGAACATTTGGGGCATAGATTTATTTCATTACACCTTTTAATTCTTAACTCATAAGTTTGATAAACATTGCAATTGGTCATCACATGACCTTGGGATGAACAAAACTTACATGATTTTGAATAACCTTTGATTTTGGAGTGGAAGAAAATCATACTAATGCAGAAGCTCATTCTACACCAACTTCATTAAGTATGAATTTTGAAAATTCGTGCACAGGCAGAATTGGAATCAGGCCTATTACTAGATTTAAGGACTCATTCGTCCTTTCAATTTTCATTAATTTTTAAATTAAATTTGAATTTAATGAAGTGAAATTTTGTTTTAAATTTTGATAAGTATTATGGGAAGGGACTTGATTGAAAATTTTACCTTTATTATGATTTGAACGTTTTAACAATATTTTTTGATAACTTCATTATAGCTATCAAAATATTTGATTTAAATCAGGGTAATTGGTATTCAATCTTGCGAGTAATTTCTTTGACTACCACATTAGGTAATTTTGATAAAACTATGTGGCTAAGTACTGACTAATCCAGTAGCCCCTCAAGATATTGTGAGGTTAATAACTCTCAGTTCATCATATTAAAAATTTCTGAATATAACATTTAAGTAAACCTAGTCAGCATTATATTTGGGTCCAAATACTGGTTTTAAAGCTATAATCTTTTTTATAATTTCAAATGCAATGAGAAAATTTTTCATCTAAAAAACTATTTCTTGAAAAAAAATAGAGCTTTATTATCAATTGATTATCACTAATAGAAAGATTCTGAATTAGGGAGTACGCCATATCCCTTTAATTTATTTTTTTAAAGCAATGAGGTTTAAATGGATTCACTTAAATTTTTTTTGTAAATCTAAGGAGCTCTTAAATTTTTAAAATGAAGGTTTTATAAGCAAACTTATCAGTTTCTATGCCTCAGAAACCCACAATCTTATAGCTCTAAAGTACAACACTTCACTGAAATGAGAGCAAGTATTTTTTTGGAGGGGTGGCATTTTGATCCCCCTTTAGATTTTTAAATTCACTTAATTTTGATTTAATTGAGCATTGGTATTGAATTTAACTACACAACTCCTAATTATGAAATTCAGGAATGAGGGGAGTCCAACTCATTATCATTATATTTTTTAAATTATATTGTTTATCCTTTGTTTAAATCTTTTAGCCACAAGGACTCTACTTCCTCTACAAGATCCTTTACATAAACTGCTCTTTTAAATCTTTTATTATTATCTGTAGGTCCTATTCTCTATCCTGGACTAGATAAATGTTCTACTTGTGCCTTGAGGGATGAAATGGCTTGAACTATGGGCTTAGATTTTTTAGTAACTCTATCAAGAAGGGCTGTATCTCTGGGCCAGACATTTTCGCTGAAATTGGCTAGAATGACCCAAGGACAAGTGAAACCTGAAGAAAGATGAAATAATGAAAGATAGCCTACCACCAGGACAAATTATTTGATTTGAATTTTGAAGGTCTATTAGACCCAAACAAAAAAAAAAATTTGAAGTTGAAGTGATGCTAGGCCTATAATGCCTTAACTTTGAAACTGAAATTTTTTGAGGAATGAGATTATAGCCTACCCAGGACAAATATTTGATTTGAATTTTGAAAGGGTTTAGAAGCCCACACACACACACTAAAAAAAACAACAAATTTTGAGGTTGAAAATGACCAAGGCCTAGTTTGAGCTTGAATTTTTTTAGGAAATCACTGTAAAAAGGGAATGGTTAGGCAATTATGCATTGCTTACTTACTCTCATACCAAATTTTGAATTAATTACATAAGACTAACTAAACTTAGGACAAAAACACCAATAGGGCTAGTCTCGATAGGCCCACGTGGCTTTTTACTACCGTCTATTATTTTCTTATATTAAAATAAACCTTAATTTTAAATGATTTTGACCTAATAATAAACAAAATATCGAAACTGCTATAGCTTCGGAGAGCCTAGATTATACTTTGCAATTGATAGGCACGAGTGTTATCAAAAACTTGCAACAAATCCGTTCGTTAAGGACCAATATAGATTACACAAATGACGAAAATTTTTAATCTAAAGCAGATTAAATTAATACAAAAAAAAATCTTTGAAAGATATAACAGGTGCAAAATAATTCAGATATAAACACGATTATGAATAGACTATAGACTTAAAGAGTCTGTAGATTTGAAAAATGATTTTTTTCACCTTTGAATAAGATCTAGATAGTCCATAGATAACTCTGCCTTTTGGTTTTAGTAACCTATCACTTAAAATCTTAGTTAGGGTAAATTTGATTGGAGAAAGGTAAAGAGAATAGGGATAGGTTGATAGTGAAAATATTGAAAAGAAATGAAGAAATATTACCTCTATACCCTTTTACATTTTTTGATTATTAATTTGATTACATAACACAAACACGACTAAATAGTTCCAATTTGATATCATCAAAGTCTGATTTTATCAATGTTGTCGTATCAAAGTGTGCTGATTTAGTGAAATTCTAGTTGCAACGGGATTTAAAGAAAGGAAATATTATTAAAAAATTCGGGCTAATAATACTGTAAGCTATAGTATGCTAAATAGTTCTATATCCTAAAATAAAATACTATAATCTAAATACTAGAGGTAAGACTCCACGAAAGAAATGAGCCATATGACACAGTATATAATAGTTTTTAATAAAATCTTTCTATTCACTTCAAGCAAAAACAAAAAACATATAGAATAAATTGGTTGAAGTTCGTTGTATATATCTGCCTTAGACCAATTAAAATAGATTAAATATGTTATATATTTTTAAAATACGTCCAAAAATAAAAGAAACTTCAATAAACATGGAATTCCTTATTTCGCCGTTTTTTGCATAGTCGAGATTTTAAAATTTTCAATCTCTTATTCATTTCATTTAAGTAATAAATACTACCTAGCCCACACCGGTTCTAAGAAAAAAAAAAAAATAAAATAGAACCATGTGGATTTTGTCTTTGAATACTAACCCTATTTAAACCTAAAAACCGAAGTTAGTAACGATAAAAATATACTTATCTTTAAATAAGTTACAGTTTTTTGTAATCAACCAACTTCATATAAAATTGCCCTTGGTTTAGGTAAAATGGAAAAGATGAATAATCTTTCCATAAATAAAAATCAAACTCATGTAGCAATTCGGAAGTAAGAATTATCATTCAGAACTCTGCTTATACTGTTCATCGACAGACCATCAAGGAATCTATGAAAAGACATAGGTATATACGACAGGCAGATACCAATCTTGGGCTCAACTAAATGGCAAAACCTACACCTGAAAAAGTTCCATACAGCAAAATATACACCTCCCAAAAAAAAAAAAAAAAATGAAAATTTTTTGGGTAATTGTTAGTTAGTGCTCATCCAGTCAATAAAATCAATGATGTTCTTTTGATAATCTTTTTTTTTAAACTTTTCCTTCCCTATTAGTGTTCTTTGACAACTATTCATACATAAAGCTATATCATATAGCTATATATATATATATATATATATATATATATATATTATATATTATATTATTATATATGTATAATAGTAATAATAATATAAATGATATATATATATATAGCGTTCTTTTCCGTTTAAATGG
>JABUQX010031866.1:7500-40000 GCA_015478945.1 Trachelipus rathkii
AAACTTTAGGGGTTTAGAGAGAGAGATTAGAGAGGGTTTTGGAGAAAAACGATCTTTTAAAAAAGGGTTGGACCACAAGAAAAGTCGTTTGTTTGGGCCTGAAGACCTGCTTAAAGTAAAAGCTAATGAAATAGCTCCTTTAAGTATAGTATCGTATAGGCGCGAAAAATTATATTAGAGAGAGAAGTTTTTTATTAGAGAAGTGAAACATGATATACGTAATATGTTTTGACTATATTGTTTATATATATATTATATATTATTATTATAATGTACAAAATTGTATACTGTTTTTTCTTTTCCCATTTTAATTATAAAATTGAAATATATATAAAAAATAACAGGTAAAAGATTAGACCTAGTGAGATAGACAAAAGGTGTTTCTCACATAGGATTTTTCCATCGCTGTGCAAAGGTAACAATTGTGAAATTTAACTTTAAATAATAATAAGTAATAATAATAATGAGAATAATAATATAATCATAAGATAAAAGCTTTTACTTTGTAATAATTTTATTGTTTTAAAAAATAAAGATGTTTGACATAACAATGAAAATATATTTGTTAAATTATCTTTGAAATATTTATATATTAGTATTAAATTATTAATTCAATTAATACTTTTATTATTTTTAATAAAAATATAGAATCTGTACTATTGGAAATTTTTTGATAATGATTAATGATCATAAATTGCATTTTTTATATTTGTTATAAATTGATTATATTGAATACGACTAAAGAATTTTTAATTACAGCTTAATTATTTTTTAAATTAATATGTAACTGATATCGTATTTCCCATTTTTTTCTTTATTTAGTTTTTTTGGAGTAGTCTTTCAGACTATTTTGTTTAGCTCTGTTTGGAAGTTTTTTGGATAGGATGTAAAAATAAAGCCTCTCAGGAATTGTGCGTTTATTGACCTCCAACTGGTGCTAAAGAATTTTTCTCACCAGACTGGCTTCGCTTCCCAGGATCTTGAGGCTGTAATTTTCTCCCACTTGCAATGGGTCAATTGCCATTTTCGCGTAGCACCGAGTAATTGCAATAATTAGACTACAAAGGACAATAGACCGTAAAACGGTTGAAGGATGCTGGCCTACACGAACCTATGATATTTCTTCTGCTGCTAAAAGAGAGGATTTAATGAAAGCAAATTTGAAGAGAGGTGATTTGTTTTGTCAATCAACAATGATCCCAATTCCAAACCTTTGCCAAGCAGCAGTTTAAAGGTGAAAACCAATTAAAGAAGTAACTGTGATACAAAAATTAATTTTTATTAGTTTCTTACCGATTTCATACTAAAGTATAGATTAGATAGGAAACTATATGCAAGTGGTATGGCTTATTATCCATCCTTTGATCTTAATATAAATCAATAGTTTCATTAATTCATAAGATTCATAAGAATTAAAAGGAACGTGTGTGCACAATGTGACAATGCATATATACTACCTGGCCTTTGGGCCCTAAACTATATAAGTAGTTCCAATATTTGTGCAATTCAACACCAAAAGGTGTTTTAAAGAATTTTAAAAGAAAACATATGTTATTGTTTTCCAAAAAATTACAAAACAAATTTTTTACAAATGGTGACAGGAAAAATTCCCCATAATAGCTATTAGAAAAGAGCTACTTTAATATAGTGTTTAAAAGTGTGAAATAGAAGATAATTTGCTAAGAGACATTTTCTAATATATAAAGAAAATATTAAAATTAAATTAATTGATAATGACATAATTGTATTACCATTATGTTATATGTTTTTTTTGTTTTTTTTTTAAAGGCAAAATTACATAAACAAAACATAAAGAAAAAGGTGTTTAATTGCATTTTTTTTTTCTTTTCATATGGTTCCTGAGGGAGTTTTTTTTAAGGGCCAAGATCCAATTTTTAGCTGGGGCGTGCCCATTTTCACATCCCACCTAAAAATGGAACATAAAATTCGGAAATTATCAGGCGATTTTGAACCTACTATAAAACACCAAAATATAGCTTTTTTTGGCGATAGAAACGTTGTGCTATGCGGAGCTTTTTTTTGTAAAATTAGTGATTAATTCAAGAATTTCAAATTTTTTCTTCAAAACCCTATCTTTCGTAATGTGCGGATCAAACTTCCAGATTTTTTTTCCTAACTTACTACCAACTTGAAATTTACAATGATTGGACATTACCTAAAAAGGTACATAAGTAGTTTTTCGATTTTTGCAGTTTTGTGCTCAGCGTTGTCCCATTTTTAAAATTCTCATTTTGAATTTTGAAAAGAAATGTTGAATATAAAAAGGATGGTGTTTAAGCTTGAAATGATGAAAATTGTTCAGGACATAGAAAGTCGGGGAGAGGCCATTTTTTACTTAGATAATTTCTTTGTATTGCATTAGTTTTGATTTGTTCTAGGAACAAATTTTTCAAACAAAAAAAATTTGGGAAATTTTTTAAAAAATTTTCTTATGCAGATACAAAAAAAATTTATAAATCTAAGTAAATAGACGTGTATCTTCGCCCAACTATACAATGCCCTAAAAATTTGAATGTTGAATCGGAAAGCTAGGAAAAAAAAATATATTCAATCTTTCACTTTTTTGGAACGAGTAAATTTTTGAAAAAAGTGAGAAATATTGATATATTTTTTTTCCTACTTATCCATTCAACATCAAAATTTTCAGGGCTTAAATAGTTGGGCAAGATACACCGTTTTTAACTTAAAAATAATTTTTTTTGTATACTCAAAGAAATTTTTTTAAAATTTCCCAAATTTTTTTTTTTGAAAATTTGTTCCATGAACAAATCCAAAACTAAGGCATATACAAGAAAGTTATCTAAGTAAAAATGTGCCCTCTTCCCCGACTACATATGCCCTGAAAATTTTCAATCCACTTCGCCCAAACAGAAAAAAATTTATCTCAATTTTTCATTTCAAAAATCCAAAAAAAGTGAGTTTGGAAATTGGTCAACGCTGAGCACAAAACTCTCTCAAAAAATTGAAAAAGTACTTCTGTACTTTTTTAGATAATGAATCTATCTATGCATATTTCAAGTTTGAAGTCATTTTGGAAAAAAAAAAAAATCTGGAAGTTATTCGAAGAATGTCAAAATACATGGGTTTTGAAAAAATTGAAAATTCTGAAATAATGACTACAGACACAGAAAAAACACCGGAAAACAACGTTTTAGAGGCCAAAAAAGCTACAATTTGGGTGTATATATAGTCAAAATCGCCTGATAATTTCCCGCAATTTTATGTCCATTTTTTAGGTGGGGTGAAAATGGGCCAGCCCAGCCTAAATTGTCTTGCCCTTAAGATATATATAGAAAGATTATGCAAATTGACACCTGTAAATTAATTAATTAGGCACTTGACTAATAAATTTTTTTTATTGTTACTAAACGAAGTACAGATGTTAGTAAATCAGTTTAGTGAAAAAAATTTTCGTTTATCATAATTAGTAAAGTAATTAGAGCTAGTTAAAGATTGATAAAATTCAAAACAGAAGCTAGGAAAGCATAAATCTTCATAAGAAAGAGTTGTTACAAAAAGGTGTGTACATGAGTTTGTTTTACTAATATTCATTCAATAATATATGAATCGAAAAATAGTAAAGGGGTAAGAGTAAGGAGTTGAGGGAAGGGAGCGGCGCTGAATTGGAGTATTGTTGGAGGGAAGGGAAATCGGCATTGGATGGGGAATTGCCTCCAGAGTGAGGGATTGCAATCTTGGCCATTTATCCCCTCATTCTTCCTCCAGTTCTACCCCCCTTTTTCTTTTCCCTTTTTTGCGCTCTATTCTCTTGCCACAAACAACACACACACACATCGTTTTATATATATATATATATATATATATATATATATTACTTTTATTAATAATAAATTTATTAATTACCTTTTCATTATTATTATTTACTAATCATATTTGACGTAGTCCCGCGAATATTTTCAGGTGGTAAAAAAAAAAAAACCGAAATTTTTTGTTTTTTAACCCGTTTTTTTTAAATCCGGTTTTTTTTAGTGAAGGCTCAGGAAGCCAAGTGTTTTTTTTTCTTTTTTTTTGAGTGAATTAAAAAATAAGTTTTTTTTAATTATCAGAAATCCGTAACTTAGCGAAAAGTTAATTAATAATTATCAAAGTGAGGTAAAACCTTTTGGACAAGGCCCAGGCCACCCAGACAAGGTCACTTTGACCAAAGGTCACCAAGGGTCACCAAAGGTCACCAAAGGTCACCAAAGGTCACCAAAGGTCACCAAAGGTCAAAAGGTCAGAAAAAGGTCACAAGGTCAGAAAAAGGTCAAAAAAGGTCACCGGCCCAGAAATTGCCCAAATTGACCAAAAATACAGAAAATTATTATATTCTTGATTTGAACGATTAGAAAATTGTTTTCTTGACCTAAAAATAACAGAATTGTTATATTTAGCTACAGAAAAATTGGAAATTTATTTTCTGACCTAAAATATTTTAAAAATTATTCTACTGCAACAGAAACTGTAAAAGCCACAATTTATAACAGAATTGGAAAAATAAATTTGTTGGTATATAAATTGATTGATTCCAACTTAGAAAATATTTAATAGAACAACTTTGAAGAACTTTGAAGAAGTTTGAAGAACAATAGTTCACCTTGACAAATAAGTGTGACTTTAACATTTTAAGAAACACACCCGAACTATGAAAAAGGGGATAAGTTGTTGCTTAATTACATAAGTACATGTAGAATTAATTTAAATAAGCAAGTTATCAATATACCTTTGATATTTTTAAATAATTTTGAAAGAAAATGATTTTTATAATTTTTGAAAAAAGACCTTTGATATTTTTTAAATAAATTTTGAAAGAAAATTATTTATTTTGAAAAAGACCTTTGATATTTTAAATAATTTTGAAAGAAAATGATATTTTAATAATTTTAAAAGAAAATTATTTTTATTTTTTTGAACTTTGAAATTTGTAAATAATTTTAAAAGAAAATGTTATTTTATTTCTGAACTTAGAATCAAAATAAATTAAATTTTAATTTTAAATTTAAATAGTGATTAAGCTTTTCATAATTAAAAAGAATTAAATCAATAAAATAATTTTAAATTATTTAAATTAAAAGTTAAACTGATCAAAATTCTTTTGTTTGAATTTAAATAGAACTTCACATATTTTCTTTAACATGAGAAAATTTTTTGAAAAATTGAACAGTGTTGAAGTATTTTTGAAAACAGTTTAAATATTTTTGAAAACTTAGTGTTTCTTTTTTGGAAAAACTAAGAAAAATATTTTGAACTTTAGTTTTTAATTAAATCTAGTTAGAAAGTTAGAATTTAGTTTATTTTTTTTGAATTGATTAATTTGAATTTAATAAAGTGTTAATCATGACTATGTTGAAACCAAATAGTCTTTACAGTCGTCGTATTTTCAACATATTTCTCATTCCTCGCAACCTGGTTGCAAAGGGGCTATAGCCGGACCAGTTGGCCCTAATGGAGCTTCAGGAGGAGCTGAAGGAATTACAGACTTAAGAAAATATGATTCAACAGAGAACAAGAATGAGGACATGGATGATACAAATAAAGAAGACAATATCAGAAGATGTTAATAAAAAGAAGAAGAACATGATGTAACAGAAGTAAAGACTACTGACGGACAGAAAACAGAAGAGAACAAAGGAGCAAAGCCCAAGATAAGGGAACCCACACAAAAGGATATGGGACTTCCTCCAGTATATCTACCTCCTTCTAACATTGATACAATGTCGTTAAACCCAAATCAGAGAACAGCTTGGGACTGGCATCAACCAGGAAATACAGAAAATACAGCAAGAATACCTAAGGTGCTCCAAAAGACGAATGTTTTGGACAATACTTTTAATATACATTTAAATGCATCGGGGGCCACTCCCCCTTCAAATAAAAAAAAACTTACCCTTCCTGGAATGGCCAAACAGAAATATTTAACAATAGAAGTGAGTTTAGTGGAGCTTGGGGACAGAACCAAGCAAGTGATACTTTATATGGAGGACAACCTCAGAATCCGTGGGGGCTATCCCAAAATAATCCTTTAAATATGCAGCCACCTTACCAGGTTGGCAACAACCCCTTCCTACAATGCAACCTGGAACAATCCATACCCATGATGGACCCCTTATGAGGATATATCCCAAACGCTGCGATATGCCCCTCCACTTCCAGGGAATTGCCTAAAGAATTAAATTGTATGGAAGAAACACCACGACCCAAGTTTGGGTAGGCATTAAATTTGAGGACTTACCTTTCAAACGTTGCAAGAAAGATACGCACGTGTTAGACCTAATAACTGAAAGACAGAAAATATAGACTATGCTAGACTACAATCTCTTCGGATTTCTCATCCAGAGGCCCGTCAATATATTCTGAAAGATAATAGCTTTTCGAGGTGTAAGACCCTAGAAGACTTCCTAATTCAATTGAATTTTTCTCAAACCAGACAAAGCCGAGACAATCTTCTGTTTAGTTAGAAACACTTCATGGAAATTTCAAAGGAGACCAACAGTAAACTCCTTACTGAATTCAGTTGGACTTCGAAGAATCTCCTTTTGGGAATAATCAGAGAAAAACTCAAGATATCGAACTTCCTTTGATTTACTTCTCAACAGGATAATCATCTGTAAGTTGACTAAGATTTTAGAGAGTATGGAAGAGCTCAGAGACCATAGAAGACTTAGAGAAAAAGTCTTAAAAGTCTTTAATCCAGACTTAAGGTTTCGTAGAAATTTTAGAGAAACTTAGTCAAATAGAAGAAGGAGTCTTGTTCCAGACTAACCATAGAGCAGAACAAGATAGAAGAAATACAGCTAGAGTATTCTATACAGAGAACAATAGCAACTAATAATAGTTGAAGTTAGAAAAGAAGAACTACATCAAGCCATTCCATGAGGAACAAACTAGGAATGGGGTAATAAAAAGAATACTCTAAATTTATCAGGGAAAGACAACCCTTCTCGCTAAATATAAGGACTTAATAAGGGAGAGTAAGAAACTCATCCAGTAACGAGATAAAGTCAATGACTATTGCTAAAAATGTGAATCTTTTAGAGTCATCATATCATAGAAACTGTGTGGATACCACATATTGTAGAGTAGTAGAAGTTCCATGCCCGGGTTCGACGTCTTAATTGCAAGGATGCCCCCTGTGTGGATACTAATGAAATGAAAATAAGATGGTAATACCATATAATAACCCCACTGATTTTAATAATGGGGTCAAAGCTCGAAGAGTCGAGATTAAAAACGATTCAAATACTAGAAAATCAAACTCTTACTCTAAGAATGAGCGTAGCTATCAAAGTAAGAGTCCTAAGAAAACAACCAGAGTTCATGCTGATCTTCTAAGCATCAAAGCGACTTCCAGAACATGAAGAAATATCTGGAAACTGAAGATGAAAAGAGAGAACGAAACAGTTTTTCAACCCATCGACTCAGAAGAGAACAAAGATTTTTTGATTCCAGGCAAAGATTTAAATGAAGAAATTGTAAATAGAACCAGTAAATTAAAAGAAAAATACGTGCAAGCCTTAAGAAAGAGGTGTTATCAGTTAACCTCTAGCTCTTTGGTGTAGGATGACCCCAAAATTGGATGTTCATTATTTTTTGTCAATATTTTTGACTCCAACAAAAGGTCAGAACGAGGTTGAAGTTCATAGCCTACTAGATTTAGGGAGCACAACCTGTTTGATATCGTTGGATAGATTAAAGGAAATAGAAAGAGAAGGAAGATTTAAACTGTCTCTTAAAGAAGCTAGTATTATAGTTCAAGGGATTGGAACTCAGATGATTCCACCCCATAGGAGAAAGTGATCTACTTTCTAAGGCTACACGCTAACAGTATTACCCAGTTACCTTTTTAGTGTGTAAAACGGGAAGCACTGGAGCTTGGAATGGAATTCTACTAGGTACAAGTCTTTTAGCTAACTTAACTATAACAATAAACCTTTCTTCATCGCATTTAAATCTTAAAGAAGAGGATAACGAAATAAAAGTTAAAATCTTTGCCAAGTTAGGAAGCTTTTTTCTCATGAATCAAGATGAAAAGATAACTAAGAAAGATAAAATGATTAATAATCATAGAAAAGATCCAATAGGAATAGATAAAGTTTAAATAAACAATACAGTGATAATGTGTAAAACCAGAATTAATAGAGGCTCAAGTTGAATAAGCCTACCACAGAGATTAATTAATAAAGGCTCCATTATTGAAAAGCCTAACACAGAGATTAATTAATAAAGGGCTCCATTATTGAATAGCCTTACACAGAGATAATGTATAAAGGCTTCCATTATTGAAAAAGCCTACACAGAGAATTAATTAATAAAGGCTCCATTCTTGAAAAGCCTACACAGAGAGTTATTACTAAAGGCTCATTGGAAAAGCCTACAAAGACAGAAATTATTAAAGGCTCATTGAAGAAGCCTACCAAGATAGAAATAAATAAAATTCTGTTGTTCTTCAGGAGAACAAAGAAAATTCACAACTTCCTCCAGTAGAGGAAGGACCTTTGATAGCAGACGAAGAAATAGAAGTTCAATTGCTATTAATAGAAGAAACAATGGCACCTGCTCAATCTTATGGGTATTTGAAAGTCAGACCTGAGAGTAAAGAAGATTTGAGACTGGAAAAGAAGTGTTTAATAACACCTGCTTTTTCCTTAGGGCCATTATATTTTGGCAAACTCTGTATGCCCAGTTAGAAACAATGAAGTTATTTTGAGTTATATTAATTTAAGTGACAAGCCTTTTTATTTAAGAAAAAATAAAAACATAGGTAAATGTCATCCGATTTTGGAACTTATTGAAGAAGAAAATTTGAATAAAACTCTATTGCTATCAGAGAACTAAAGCAGTTAAATCTACTTGAGTAGCTAACCTGCTCAGAAATTGTATCAATAAACAGCTTGAAGAAGGCATTACAGAGAATTATACACGAGATTAATTTAAGTTACAAGAAGAAGGCAGATGTTTCTATTTTACAGAAACCTGAGCATTAGAAGAACTTCTAGATTTTGTTAATGGAATACCAAGGGACGTTAGCTCTTAGATGATGATCAGTTCCTGGTTGTGTCCACCTACAAGAAGTTTGAAACTAGAAATCTTACTCCAGATCGACTCCAAAATATTTTAGAAACAGTATCGTCTTCCACATCCGCTACCTGGATGAAATAGCAATTTTACAGATGCCAGCGTTGTAAAGAAGAGCATATATTAAATAGCTTGCTATTCGCCACAGTAGTTCACTCTACTGGTCGGTGGCAAAAAGAACTCTAAAAACCAGAGTCTGGTATGATATAGGCATCTGGAACTCCTTTAAGCGTCCGCAGATGTGTACCCACTGCCCTCAATAGACGATAATATTTCTCGTCCCTTAGGAGGCAGTTA
Source organism: Trachelipus rathkii (assembly GCA_015478945.1). Classification (NCBI taxonomy): domain Eukaryota; kingdom Metazoa; phylum Arthropoda; class Malacostraca; order Isopoda; family Trachelipodidae; genus Trachelipus; species Trachelipus rathkii. The sequence goes on from JABUQX010031866.1 coordinate 16,894, forward strand.
CGATTTTTACTATTTGATTTAACGACGCTTCATCAGATTCCCTTCGAAGTCAACGGAGGAAACAGCAGAAATTAATGGCTTTTCCGTACTAGTAAATACCTACATTGGTTAACTAGCGAATCATTAAGTCATCTTATTTATGCAGGATCAGATGTTTTTACAATGCCAAGTCGCGTTGAACCCATTTATAGGACCACTTGCCCAAGTGTTGATTTCAGATGATGTCTTAATCATTGGGAAAAACATTAAGCAGAACACATTCTTAAAAACTTAAGGAAAGTTTTTACTGCATTTAGAGATAATAAATTAAGAGTTAAATGACTAAATGTCACTTTTTACAAACCTCAGTGTTATACTTAGGATTTAAGATAATCGAAGAGACGGAAAAATCTTCACAGATCCAGCGAGATTTAGAATCGATGAAGTTTGTTCCCTCCAACAAGTGTTTAAGACAACACAATCCCGCTTATTAGGATTTTCTTGTATTTCGCTTTTTACAGTTAGTGACTTGCACTAATTGCGAAACCATTATATAACCTTAATAAATAAGAGCGTTATGTTTGTATTGAATAGCTGGACCCGCAAAAAATATTTAGCACTTATAGAAGAAGCTTGGGTGCAACCCTCATTAACTTTATCCAGACTATCCAAGCCATTTATTATACGGTACAGACCGCCTATGACTATGGAAAAAATAGGGGGGAGTTCCTGTACCAGGCTAGATTTCAGAACGGCAAGGGAAAAACCTTTGTCTGTTTGTGTCAAGAGTGTTAAGAGGCAGTAAACTCAACTATGATATTATAGAAAAGGAATGTTTGGCTGTTGTCTTCTCACTACAGAAGTTTAAAAATACGGTGTTGGTTACCCCATCACCATATTAACTGATAATCAAACCTCTTTGCTTTATATTTCGCAACAAACAACAAACGGGACGCTTAGCCCGTAATGAGAATTGTTGTTTGTTTAATATTTTCACCAACGTATAAAAGTGAGGAAGACAGGAAAGCTAAACCTATACCGCCAGATTACTTTGATAGGCATCAGCAAACAGGCTCCAAACGTTTATTTCTTTAAAGGAGAAAAGAAGAATACCGCATGCTTACAAGAAAAACGATTGTTATCTTACGCGAAAGAAAACTCTTTAATAGGAACAAGAATGCCCTAGATTAAAAGAACTTAGTTAATTGGGCTACGGAAAACCCCAAGACGTATACCACACATTTTCCATAGAAAGTGCTGACTAGTGGCAACGAGAAAGGAACCTCTAATGTCATACAGAGTACCAGATAGCATGACTCTACTCAGTATAGATCAATGCCATTCTTCACTTGGAAGTGGGCATGGAGAGGACAGCAAAGGACTGAAAAACGAGTTAGAGAGAGATACGTTTTTCCTCATTTAATAAGTAGTAAAGAATACTGTTCTCAGTGTGTGTCTTGTGCTAAGGTTAAAGGTCCTAGACCTCCAAAAAGCTGAAATCAACAGATGGCCTCTTCCTTATACTCCGTTTTCAAGAGTACATGTGGTATAGGAAAACTTCCCACATGTTCAATTTCAGAGCCAAAAACATGTCTCGTCTTCAGAAGATGGTTTTTGCTAGATTAACTGCGACATAGCTCGGCCTGGACTAACAAAGAACGAAGCCAAAGAATTTGCTTCAAGCTTTACAAGAAAGATAATATGTCGGCGATTCGAGCCCAGCGAAATTTAGGCCTCAGACATGCCCAGAATCTTAGCAGGTCAGCTGCTTTAAGAGCTATGGTAAAGCATTAGGAGGATAACAAAAGTTAAATATCTGCCCTGACAAACCAAGTCAAATGGTTGTAGTTGAAAGATTGAATGCAGATATTGAAAATTTCCTCCGTCCATTTCGTAAGTAATCATAGAGATATGTCAAATACTTATCTTTTGCCTCAAATAGCAGAATTAATACATCGGTATAATAGATCCATTTGATCATCTCCACATCTTTGTCTGCGATGATATATAAAGAGACTCCCACGAGATGCCTGATTATGTCTCTCCATTTACAAATAAATCGGAAAAATAGAAAATTCATATCAGATGAGGTAGATGTCGTAGTGGAAAGATATGGAAGCAATTAAAGACTTACTAGAGAAAGAACTAGAAAAGGAAACAATTAAAGCTATGGAACAGAAACACAAACATGCCACACAAAGAAATTTAAAAGTGGGCGATTATGTTTTTGTAAATGCTGTAAAGAAACCAGAACAAATTCTAAACTTGTAACAAAAGATTTGAAGGTCCTTTTATTGTGAATCAAATAAAAGAGCCAAATAAGCTTATGCTTTCATGTTTAAATTCAACAAAACTATTTCCGGTTCACCGGGATAATGTAAAGATAATTCCAGTAGAAAAGATTACAGAATCTCATTTTTCATTTGTGATAATGATGAGATTTGAGAATCCATATGCAATTCAAGAACATTGGATGCCCCGAAAATACAAAACAGAAAGAACAAGTATTCGAACCTGAAGAAGTAGATCGAAGGTAAGAAGATCAGAATCTCCAACCACTTCTTCGTGGATTCCCCCTAATTTTATGGCATGAACAATAGTTAATACCAGAGGATTCACACAAGGACAAAAGAATCCTTTAGTAGAAACACAAACTTCTCGTGTAATCAAAGAATACTGGATACTCCTCAAGGAAGTAGATTGATGAATTCTACCCCACAAACAAGAACTCAAGTAAGAGGATATAACCCTCTATCACAATCAGACCAAGAGTATTCATATATTCTCAGAAAGTTTCTGACACGAAGGAACAGCCGTGTCCATTCCAGAAGTATACAGAGAGGATTACTGGATGACACCACTTGAGACGGAACTGTAGGCGATCAATGTGGCCAAGTTCACGAAGCACTTCCCAAAGAACGATGAGAGAGTTAACACCTCGCAGAAGAAATAATGGATTTATCCAACATCTGAAGCCCAAGAGATGAAGCGAAAGAAGAGTCGCTCCATCCGACCAGAACCTCACCAGCAATGTAAGAGGTGCCGAGGGACTGTCGGAACCTAAGGGTTACAGAAGCCAAACAAGGCAAAGAGAGCAAGAAACCTCCTCCACCTCTCCACCGAAGATACCAAGAACTGTTAAAAACATCTGATAGAAGTCGTGCTGAGAACCAGCGCTAAGACGACTGCAATGGCCGAGGCCTTTAGAGAGAAGAAAAGGAAATACGCTCCACTATTATGCACTTCCTAAGAGTTATTAAAAAATCTCTCCTAGGCAATTGGCGTAAAAAGATCTTCTTTTAAATAAATACTTTATTTGGATTCGTCGATTTCTACTTTTATATGAACACAAAATAAAATCCCCATGTTCACTTAACCTTTAGGTTTTTTAAGTTGAGTTATTATTCATATCACACAAAATACACATTACACTTTTTCTAGTCTCCATTCATCATTTAGTATAAGTTGTCCATATTTTTATTATGCTCCATAACAGAAATTCGGTATAATTTTTTTTTGCCCCCTCAGGGGATCTATTCGTTTCTTTTGAAACTAAAAAACCATAAAAAAAAAAAAAATAGCACAAAAAATTCTTGTTTACATGTCTTTATATACTTTATTTTTTTATTAGTAATAATGGTTTATTATTATTTTTTATTTTAAAAAGGGAAAAACAAAATAAAAATCGAAAATTTCTTTTTAATATTAGAATAATAAAAATATAATCAGCTTTTATTAATATTAAGGAATTATTATCTTTAATTAAGTATTAGCCTTAAGCTATAATTATTCTTGCTTTTTTTTTAATTTATGATTTTTTTACAGAATTAGCCTTATGCTATAATCAGCTTTGATTAATATTAATTAAGCCTGATCAGCTCTTTATTAATATTAATTAGCCTCATGCTACTATAATCTTTAATTTTTAATTTTAATTTTCATGATAATCAGAATGCTACAAATTTTTAAGTTTTACTTAAAAGCTTCTTTAATTAATTTCATGTTTTAATTATAAATCAGAATGTGAAGATTATTATATCATTTAGATTCAATCAAATTATGATCTTCATTTATAAATCAAAAACATATCAAAACATTGATATCCAATTTTAAATTTAAAATTAACGTAAATTCTAGTATTATCATAGGTAACTGTTAAAAAAGAAGCTGCTTAGATACAGTTTAATTAACTTATTTTAATCTTTACTTAATATAAAACGGCGACCTCATTTATTAAATCAAGTAAAATCAATTTCAGACTGTTAATGAAAATGTTACGTCCAGTTTTTGCATTACTTCTTTTACCTGCAGTCTTATCCATCTCCACTAACATTTAATCGAAGAGACAAGAAGTACTGCCAGGTTATCATTTTGTGTATCACTCCGGAAGTAAATTTCAGGAAGGATATCCTTGACTTGATTGTATCTTTAGAATGCCCCTCAGAAATTAAAACTACTATTTATAGAACCACTAAAATGATAGATACTGTTAAAAGATAAATTTTTGCTGCGTTTAATTGATAATATTTATTAATATTTCTATAAATCAAAAGCGCATAAATGGAATTTTCAACTCATTAAAATAAGAACTAAAGTAATATCCCTTAAATTAGCTAAAATTAAAAGCTTACCATGGGTTCACTCCCAAACCAAGAATTCAAAAGAGCTGCTTTTCGAAACTGGAGGAGATATTCTTAATATTTTATTTGGTACCGCTACTGATAAACAAAGTAAAATTTTGAGAAAAGAAAGATATAAATATATTAGGTAACTTTGCAAGTACTTCAAATTTATTAGTTTAATGTGCTGCTAAAGTAACAGTTAAAGGTACAAATACGCTCTCTCGAACATCATATCAGATTTCAAATATAGCTTACAGCCCTGCCTTGGTAAACCGTTTCTTTTCTGCCTATCAACTTTAAACTTTCTCCTTCCTGGAAGATGGCGCTTATTCAAACTATAATTATCACCACGTCTATGTACTTTCCAAATTTTCAAATTTATCATAACGGGAAGATTTGAAAATATTTTAATTCTTCAAATCTTATCTCAGATCGTTATAATAACTTTTGAAAGGAATGCTAAACTTTTGATAAATTTCCCTTCTCTCTCTCTCTGGTTTTGAGCTATTTGCTCTTCGTAATTTTGGGGAATCTTTTGCTGTGGTTCTGAAAAAAATCAAGATCTTTCTAACCTTCCCTCATTCGATAGATATACTTCTTCCTGTAACCATATTTCGTATTTTATAACAGCTGTTGAAGACGGAGCCATTTACCCTTTAACACTGGAACGGGTTGTGCCCTACCATATGACATAGAAAATTTTCCAATAAATTAGAATACTTATTAAAAATCAATAAAAATATATATTACCATTTTGTAAAGAAATTAAGAATTTTAAAGCGTATCCTTTTAATTAATTACATAAAAGAATAATAATAATATTAAATAAATAATAAAATAAAAAAATGTATGTCTCACAAATCCCTTATTTAAAAATATTAGTAACAAAAATAATATTCGAAATATAAAAGAAAAATTATATTTTTCCCTTGTATGGGAAAAGTGTCTTTACAATACTGCAAAATTTCATGATGATACCATCATTGTGAATATGCGTATAATTTGATTGAAATTAGCAAATATAATTTTAGCCTTAGAGTTGTGCAAAAATTTAAAAATATTTGCCATAAATCAGTAAAAAAGTTTATTCAACTTTTTTTTCACATCCTTTCTCTTCAAACATTTCTCTTCACGTAGTCAAAAAAATACTTTGCCCAGCCAGAGCCGGAGCCGGATTCAATAGATTTTTTAAGTATTTTACTTCAATTTTGTGCTCTTCGACAGCGATTGGCAGCATTCATTTATATGAACAAAAAAATATTTATTGAGCTGGGAGACAAAGTCGGTGGCCAAGAACATATAGGGTATATATATGAATATATATATATATATATATATATATATAATAGATATATATAAATAATATATAGGTATAAAATTAATAAATATTAATGATAAAAATAGGATAATATTATTATAATAGGTATAGAGAAGAGAAAGTATAGATAATAGGTATAATTATAGTATATATATAGCAGTATATTATATATATATAGATGTTAAATATTGCATTAATAATCGCAATATATATAAGATGTTAAAGAAAGAACATAATAATGGGAAGGGTAAAGAATTACCTGCCTTCTCCGGAAGTTGAAACCACCAGACACATGGTTGCGGAGGCTGGAGGACAGAGTTACCCGGGCTGCGGACGACTGAGCTATCCTCCGAGCACCAAAAAACTTGGATTCAAGTAACAGTTATAAAGCAACCGAGCTACCTTCAAGGCGACATCACTTAATTACATCACACCTATCTATCCTTCTTTATATTGTAGATGGTAAATATTGCATAATAATCGCGAAGTGTATAAAGATGTTAAAGAAAGAACATTATATATAGAACTTAAAGAATTAACTGCCTTCTCCGGGATTGAACCACCGCCATGTTGCGACTGAGGACAATATACCCGGTGCGTTACGATCTGAGCTATCCTCTAAGCCAAAAAACTTGGATTCGAGAACAGAACAATTAAAAAGCAACCGAGCTCCCTTCAAGGCGACATCACCAGGTTCCAGCCTGTCCTAACATAAAGTTGGGTTCTTTATATTGTAGATGTTAAAATATTGCATAATAATCGCAATTTATATAAGATGTTAAAGAAAAACATATATAGGAAGGTAAGAATTAACTGCCTCTCCGGGATTTGAAACACCGCCATGTTTGCGACTGAGGGACAATATACCCGGTTGGCGGTTAGCGGAGCTGAGCTATCCTCCAGCCAAAAAACTTGGATTCAAGGAACAGTGATAGCAACCGAGGCTCGGCCTGTGCAGAGCGGCGAGGCGATGCCAGGTGTCCGAGCCTGTGCGGCTACCCTCGTTCTTTATATTGTTAGATGTTAAATATTGCATAATAATCGCAATTATATAAGATGTTAAAGAAAGAACATATAATAGGAAGGAAAGGAATTAACTGCCTTCTCCGGGATTGAACTACCGCCATGTTGCGGACTGAGGGACAATATATACCCGGTGCGGTACGACTGAGCTATCCTCCAAGCCAAAAAACTGGTGGAGTTCAGAGGAGACAGTTATTAAAGCAACCGAGCTGCCCTTTCAAGGCGGACATCACCAGGTGTCCAGCCTGTCTTGTCCCCCGCGTTCTTTATATTGTAGATGGTAAATATTGCAATAATAATCGCAATTATTATCAAGATGTTAAATAAAGAAACATATAGATAGGAAGGTAAAGAATTTTAACTGCCTTCTTCCGGGATTGAACGCGCACCGCCTTGTTGCGACTCGAGGGCAATATACCCGTCTCGGGCGGGTGCGTGGGGTACGACTGAGCGTGGATCCTGGCCAAGCGGCAAAAAACTTGGATCTCAAGAAACAGTTATAAAGCAACCCGAGCTCCCTTCAAGGCGACTCATTATATAATTGCGATTATTATGCAATATTTAAATCTACCAATATAAGAAACGAGGGGATAGGACGGCTGGGACACCGGGTGATGTCGCCTTGAAGGAGCTCGGTTGCTTTAAACTGTTTCTTGAATCCAAGTTTTTTTGACTTGGAGGATAGCTCAGTCGTAACGCACCGTGTATAAATAGCAGTAGGTAGTATTAATATTATATATATATATATATTATATATATATATATAGTATATTATATATAGTATAATATATATATAGTACACTGCCAGATGTAGGCTAATTATATATATATATATATAGTAGGTTAATATAAAGTTATTAAGGTAGTAGGTAGTATATATATATAAGTAGTAATATAACAGTTTGAGCGACCCAATTATTTTTTTGGAAAATAAGTTGATAAAAGAGAAAAGAATATATATAGATAAATATATAAGTATTAATAGTATATATATATGATATATATAGAGATAATATAGTATAGAAATATATGAAATATAATATATAAGTATATATATAGAGTAATATATATATATAGTATATATATAGGTATATATAATATATAGTATATATAGGTGATATATATAGGTATAATATATAGTATTATATACTATATTATATAGTATAGTATATGTATAGTATATAGAATGTATATCTTATATGTAAACCATAACAAGAATATGAATTTGCTTATATAGGTAAAAAGTTTATAATCTAAGTTAATAGAGGACATAGAAAGTAATAAGTAGAGGTCGATATTTATATAAATAGGAAAGAAAAGAGGATAAGTATATATTATAAATTTATATATATAGTATATATAAGTATATATATATATAATAGATGAGAGTATTATGAATATAATATATTAAATATATATAATATATATATAATATAATATAGATATATATAATATATATAAATATAATATATAGTAAAGATATATATAGTATATATATATATAGGTATATAATATATTATATATAATATATATATAATATATATATAGTATATTAGTATATATATAGGATATATAATATATATAAATATATATATTATTCATAGAGAGAGAGAGAGAAATAAGGAAGAGAGAGAGAAAAGATGAAAGGGAAGGAGAGGTGACCAGAAGAGAGAGAAGAGAGGAGAGAGCGAAGAGAGACGAGAGGAGAGAGAGACGAGAAGAAGAGAGCACGAATTGGTAGAGAGAGAGGAGATGAACAGGAATTAAATGTTCAGACCATGTGACGTCGGCTGTAACAACGATGGATCATCAATTTGAAAGTTTCAACTTCAAACATCTTGAAAACATGAAATTAAAAAATGTATTACACATACTACTACTACTAGCTAAAACCTTCTAAGTTTACACATTTGGTAAATTTTTTAAAAAGAAAATTATTTACGCTAATAAATAGCTTTAGTTGTTTTTTAAAATCAAATTTGAAGTTACTGTAATGAATGAGTAAGTAAAAACGGATAGGAACTTTCGCTGTATATGAAAATCAATATTCAATGGAAGGAAGGAACCATCAAATCATGATGATTTCAAGGTATTCAACACAAACCAATTGCCTCTCTAGTTCCTAAGATATAAAGATTGGTACGCTCCGCCCTCCTTATTCTCTATCTTAAAACAGCTTCAGCAGATATTGGCAACGGCCTTAGGGGAGCTACAGTAACGCTAATGGTCTTGAGAGATGAATTCAACATTACATTCTATACATTTTATGAATTTCTAATCTCTCAACTTAGAATGTTTACTTTTCATCATGCTGGTTCTCCGATTATATTATTATTCCGTATTTCCTTTTGTATCTCTCAGAGTCATTTGGTTGAAAAGAAAAAAAGGCTCACCAACTACGGCGGAGGTAAAACGTGTTCAGATGTTATAAACCTATGGCACTTTCAAAGCTGACAAACTGGTCGACTTGGAAAGAGACTCATAAACAAGGATGATCGATTTCTGAAGCATGGAGGCATTAAAAACTATTCCCTTTCACCTACACCACTTAAACTAACGTATTGGTATTAACTCGATATAGCATGCTTCTGAACCATTTAAAAGTTCGTGATTTAAACTTAATCCCCTTCATTGGTCTTTAATATGTTTCAATCTTTGAAATCGGTGCTAAATCTATTGTTCAAGATGCTGAAAGTTCGTTAATACTCAGAATAGACATGACACTCATATTTTCTGGATTACATAATTCACTCACGCTCTAAATCTGAAACTTATAGAAAATAATAATAACAAATCATACATTCCTGTCCGTTACCCTTTTCCTTCTCTTGTTTATTCCGCCGAGAGAATTGCTAATTGACGTGATGATAACAACCGAATCTTTCTTTCTTACATTTGTCTCTGATTCAACTTTAGACGATTTTGGTCCTCTTCTTCCTTTTCCACCTCCCTCCAACTCACTTTTATTCAATATTATAATTTCATCTAAGATGTTATTTCGGTCCTATCTGAGCTTAACGCTAAGATGCTTACTGCTCTAACGGTATTCCTACTGCGATTCTCAAAACTTGCGCTTCCGAGCTTGCCCTGCCTTGGTAAACCGTTTCTTTTCTGCCTATCAACTTTAAACTTTCTCCTTCCTGGAAGATGGCGCTTATTCAAACTATAATTATCACCACGTCTATGTACTTTCCAAATTTTCAAATTTATCATAACGGGAAGATTTGAAAATATTTTAATTCTTCAAATCTTATCTCAGATCGTTATAATAACTTTTGAAAGGAATGCTAAACTTTTGATAAATTTCCCTTCTCTCTCTCTCTGGTTTTGAGCTATTTGCTCTTCGTAATTTTGGGGAATCTTTTGCTGTGGTTCTGAAAAAAATCAAGATCTTTCTAACCTTCCCTCATTCGATAGATATACTTCTTCCTGTAACCATATTTCGTATTTTATAACAGCTGTTGAAGACGGAGACCATTTACCCTTTAACACTTGGAAAGGGTGGACGAAAACGGGGTTGTGCACCTACCATATGAGCGATAGAAAATTTTCCAATAAATTATAGAATACATTATTTAAAAATCAATAAGTGCACAACCTTTAGTCTACTAAAGAAAATTAAGAATTTAAAGCGGTATCCTTTAATGTTTAGCATAAAAGGTATAATAATAAATATTAAAATAAATAAGATAAAATAAAAAAATGTTATTGTCTCAAATTATTCCTTTTAAAAATATTAGTAACAGAAACATTAAAGAAGTAAATATAAGAAGAAAAAATATATATTGTGTGCCGGCTTGTATGGAAAAAGTGAGCTGTCTTGGTACAGAATTCTGCAAAATATCATGTATGAATACCAATCATTGTGTAACCTGATGCGAAAAGATAATTTTGAGTTGAAATAGCAAATATGAATTTTAGCCTTAGAGTTGGTGCAAATATTAATTTAAAAATATTTGACGTAATTTATTCATTGTAAAAAAAAAAGTTTATTCAAACTGGTTTTGTTTCCAATCCTCTTACTTCTTCAAACATTCTGTTCACGTAAGTCAAAAAAATTACTTGGCCAAAGCACAGAAGCCGGAAGCCGGATTCAATAGAGTTTTTTAAGTGAGCAAAATGTCGATAAATATGTGTAAAATACCGATTGAAATATCTGTATTATAGGAGATAAATATGGATGAGCTGGAGCCAGAAGCTCTCCAGAACAGTATAAGGTATATATTAATAATAGTATATAGGGATGGTAGCTAGAAACTGATATAATGAAATATAGGTATATATATATAGGTGAATAAATATTTATTTTATTATATAGGTATAATATATTGTATATAATATGTGATAGTAAGTATAGTTAGTATTAATATATAATATATATTATAATAGATGTTTAAATATGTGTACATTAATGGAAAATCAAAGCAATTATGTATTAAGATGTTTAAAAAGAAAGTAACAGGTCTAATAGAAAGGTAAAGAAATTACCTTCCGGTTCTCCGGAAATTGAACACCGGGGCCGCATGTTTGCTGAGCGGTGAGACAATATTACCCGGTTGCAAGTGAATGAACTGAGCCTATGCTCCAAGTCCAGAAAAAAACTTGCAGATTGCGGAAGCAAACAGTTATAAAGCAAACCGAGGAGAGACTAGCTTCAAGGCGAAGACAAAATCCACCGGAGTCAGGCCAATGTACCAATCCACCTCTAAGTTCTATTTAATATGTAGATGTTAAGGAATATAATGCATAAAAAATCGGCAATTATATATAAGCATGTTATATAAGTAAAAAAGAACCTAGAGATAAATAGGAAAAGGAAAGAGAGTAACGCCTTGTCTACGGGAAAACCACCCCAGGCGTATATGCAGGACAATACCGGGAGTTAATATCCCCGAATATAGTCTCGCGTTTTAACGACATGTGCGCAATAATCAATACCGAAGTCTAAACATACGTTGGAATCCCTCTGAAGATCATTTAATAAAGATAGGGCATCTCTCGAGTTCTTCCCGTTCTCTTCCTTCTCTGTTAAATATATGGATACTTATCCCTACTCACCCACAAAGGATGATACCCAAGACTTTGTAATTCCACCCATCAATTATCGCCTCGTTCTATTTTACTATCGACTAGAATGTCCTATATTGCATAATTAGATGTATCGCGCCAATCTTATTCTATATTAGTATGTCTGGTGAAAGGAAAGAACAAACATATCTCAATAAGTAGAGAGATCAATTGTCGCAACAAGTGATCGAATTTCACTCTCGTCCCTCGTACATTAACACAGGTTCCCTCCGATAATTATGAACCGCACACCTTCTTCAATGTGCGTAACAATTAGCACAGGAATAATTATCTTCGTGTTTAATGCAAGGTTGACTTTGAAAGAGCATGTGAGACTACCATAGTAGCTCGTTTCTGCGGTATTCGCGAGAATCTTAACAAATATTATTGAATAAATATTAAACTTTATCAGAATGCAACAAAAAAGAAATGAAAGAGCTAGTTGCTCTCTGAAATCTCTGTGTTTTCTAAATCAATGCTCGACCAAGAATTCATACCGCAAGAATTGTGTATCTCCGAATCCGAGCTTTCCATCAGTCTTCAACCGGTCAGAAGAATCAATAATAGAAAGATAATTGTCCATACCGGATGGGTATAAGATATATCGCATTAAAGAATCGCGGTAAATAATATAAGTGGTATAGATATAAGTTACATATATAGATTTGTTATATAAAAAAAAAGGAAAAGTTATATATTATATTAATAGGAATTGGATGAGAGAAATTAACTGCCTTCTTCACTCGGGATATGTGAAACACACCGCCATTAGTTATGCGTAACTGAGGTACTAATATTATAGACCCGGTGCGTTACAGATATAATATCTGGAGACTATGTTCCATCCAAGCCAAAAAATACTATGACGATCTAAGAGACAGTTATATATATATAAAGTGACATGAATACTACTGAGGTACTGATCCTCATCATAAGGTGACTGAACATCATACCACGGTGTCCAGGCCTAGATCTATATGGGTAAGTATTAGTCTCTGACCTACGGTATCTTATTTGGTTATAATAAATGATAAGACAGTGAATGTTCTAAATTTAATCGGTGTAGCGAATTTAATAGCACTCGAGCAGACCAATGTAGTTATTTATGGAATATTATATACAAAGGTTTGAAGAAGAGTCGGAAAGTTACATTATGTCAATACGGAAGGAATTGGTGATGTAAAAACTATATATTTACTGCTAAACTTCTCCGCTGTCGGATTAGATATATTGTCACCGCCAAATGTTGCGAGACTGAGGACAGAGAATATAACCCGGTGCGTCATATAACGTATACTGAGCTGAGTTCCTCCAAGTCTCACATAACAAGAAACTTGGATTCTCGAAGAACAGCTTATAAAGCAGCCGAAGGCCTACCCTTCAAGGCGACAATCATTATATAATGCGAGTATATTATTAATATGCAATTAATTTAACCATTATCATTTAACAATATAAAAGACTGAGGTAGATAGAGACAGGTATCTAGGTGACAACTCATGTTATGATGTTTCGACCTTTGAAGGAGTGCTCGGATGCTCTTATAACTGTCTGAATTCTCCAAGTTTATGGTTATGGTGAAGGATAATGTCCATGTGCGGTTCTACGACGGACCGGGGTGATATTGTCCTCAAGTCGCCAACATAGTAGAGACCTCTCTTGGTATTGGATGTCAATCTTGTGATCCGGGAATATGGCGAGATGTCCGAATTAATTACTCAGAACTTCTCACGCTATATGCCTTAAATATATGATCTTCATACATGTAAACATTAACGAAATAATTATATAAAGTAATCTCAGATAATACTAGTATAGTATTAGTATATATAGTATATAATGATATGGCATGAGTTTAAGTAGTGTGAGTGGATATGTTATATATAAGTGGATATATTATATATAATAATAGTATAATATTAATAATATATATATATATAGATTATAATATATATATATTGGGGCTAAGAATATATAAGTATTTAAATATTGTATTTAAAAAATTATATTTTAATACATACTCACGTAATTAGTATTTAAAGATAATAGTTATGTGATATATGAGAGTGACATAAAACAATGTTGTTGGGTGTATTTAATGATATAATACAGTTTGTAGTGGTTACCGAAGGTAAGTAGTTTCTGAGCGTCATATTATGCTACAATAAGCCTGAATTGAATAGTCGATGAATAGACAAAATATTTGTAAACAATATTATTTACTGTTGGAAGAAACTTAGAAGAAAAAATATGAATGTGAAAACTAGCGGTTCGATCATACTCTTCGCCTTCCTTCTGCGAATTAAATATTGAGGGGAATGTGATATATGTACTGTATTGCGTGTAAGAATTATCCACTATCATTAATGTTTCGCATGAATTACAGAACCTAGTTGGGGTGAGCGGTCCACTAGTCTCCGTTATTCGCTCGTGAGTGGTTGTTGCTAGAGAGCTGCTCTCTTTGTGAGAAGTGGCTCTCTCCACCTCTCTAGCGATAGCGAAGCTGAGCTGCGAAGTATGATTCGAGTCCATTACGGTCATCATTTTGCTAAATCTTTACATCACACTCATTTGATCAGTGGAGGCGAACGACCTCTTACCGCTACTCGGGCCAACGAGAGAGCCAGAACTCGCCTGCTTCTCTCTGGAGTCCTATTCGAAAGCGCGGGTTAAATCACTCGTCGCATAGCTGCTCCTCGGGCCGACCAGGGCTTCCAGGGGTGTGAACTACTGCCCGACATCATTCTACTCTTTCGCGCGCGACAACACGCCAGGAGTATAAGTATATCACCTGTACTCGCTCTCTCACCGCTCCATAAATGCGTGCTATTGCATCCCTCACGCGGCCTTAAAACACGCTGCTAAACTGTCCAATGTCATATTAACAGTGTGTGGTAGCGTGTCGCGTGCCTGTGGTTCTGAACCTCACTAGTGTCAGCTGAGTAAATAGTTATAGCTCCTTATAAGTAAACTTATTACATTATGAATGTCACTGTGCCGTAAAGACTACCTTAAGACGTTATTACTTGAGTAAAGGATAACTGTGATTGAGTAACTGTGTGCCTGAGAAAGATTAAATATTAATATTAAATAGTATTATAATATAATATATATATTAATTATAGTGATATATAGTGATATATATAACTATATATATATAATTTATATTAATATATTAAATATATATTATCATTATATATTATATATTTATATGAGTATTATATATATATATGAGTATGTACGTATATAATATGTATATAGTATATATAATATATTATACCTTCTACACGTAAAAAATTGTTAACCAGTCTATCAAATACTTGAGTATTATTTAGGGGTAACTAAATAATCAACGCGTATTAGCATATGATAATACTCCTTTGCTAACTTGTTACATTATAATGTACAATAAATAAGAACGCACTAAATAAGTAAATAATATATACCTATATGAGCAAACTCCAAGTTCGTTATATTATATGGTAATTAGGTGAGGCTCAATAATATCTCACACTTCTATGCTAATTTAGTAATATACTATACTCACGACTGAAACTACCATAATTAACGATAAATAACCGTGTGACGTAATAGTTAGTATTAGTCTGAACCATTTTAAATGAATACTTTCAATAGTTTTGTGTATACTAAGTGTGCCAAGACTCTCGAATAATATTAGAGACGCTCTTGATAATAGTATTGTTAATTTAATATAAAAATAAGTGCAAATTGACCAAGAAGTTGATTTGAACCGATAATAGGACTCTACTAGGTATTCATAAAATGAATTCCTCACACAAGTGGTTATAATAAATTAAGAACTAACAGTAAGGTGGAATAATAATAGATTTTGCAACGTAAAGCTAGTAGTATATATAAGTAGGAAACTCTAATTATTAATAGATACACCATAATCTGTTTCATATGCGCAAATAAATGTCTCCTATCTCATTTTAAAGCAATCTTAGTAAGTTTATAGTATATATAGTATGATTAATTACAGATTTATAGTTCTGGAGTTCTAAAGCTGATATAATCAATGGCAATAGAAATTGCATTAAATTATTAGCAATTTAAGATACGTTGAAAGGTGTATTAGTTGTCAATCTCTAGAAATTAAGGCAGAATGAATGATAAAAATATCACATCTATTTACTATATGAAACATGTCATAAAAATGTCACGAAATTAGTTAAAGTTATTAAGCTCACTAGAGCGCTACATTAATAATTGTAGAAAGTAACGTGTAATAAGGTTACCAGTTCGTCCCGATAATGTTGCCGGACTCTATAAGTACCAATGAAGACTCTGCCTGATAGAAAGAGTTTCAGTAGCCCCTCGTATATTAATATATATAGCACTTCCACATACATCTCTTATTGAAAACAATACAATCATTTTATATTTCATATTTAAAGTAATATTAATATATATATATATATAATAATAAATAATGATTAAGATTAAATACAGATGAGATTGAATATTTTTGGTATTATATAATATATATGAATGGGAGGGGGGGAAATAGAGTGAAATAATTATAGTAATTAATATTTATAGTATTAACAGTTAGGAATTAGAAAACAACTGTACAATAAAAGTTTGAAAATAAGGTAGGTAATTTTTGTGTTTATCTACGTTTTCGATGATTGCAGTGATTAAGATTTTGTATGACGACGTTATACGATGATCTAGTAAGGTGAGATGATAATGTGAATCTGCTTTTTGTATGCTCAGCGCAATCTATTTTCGTCTGTGAGACTTCGATATTATCGTCTCATATATATAATAAAAAAATTCCTATGTCTAGAAAATAATATCGATAAAAATTAGTCTGATTCTTTAACGGAAAAATATGTTTAACATCAGTATTGAAAATAATTCTATAATATTTGAGTAACTCTCACCCATATAGAAAAAAAAATAGTTAATTGTAATCTAAACATGATCTATCCTATGCATCTCTTCTTAGCGCCCGCTAGACAATTTGCTGAAAGAAAGTTACGGCGGTATGAGTCCTAACTGATGCGTTGCAGAAACTTAAGCTAAAAGCCATAGAGAGAATAGAATTATGTGAATATGTAGTGTGTGTAATAGTTTTTATAGGTGTTTAGAGTCTCTCAGTGCAGAATGTGTATGTACCTCTCAATTAGGCCGTACGCAAGGCGAACATCATAATAGAACGAAGTATTTGACCGACAATCGAACATGCGGTTGTCAATTCGAGAAATTCGGTTTTGAGTCATCTAGAATCTAATTGTGCGAGCTTACAAACATAGTATTAGAGAAATGGTCACATTGTCATAAGAATTGTTTTCTTGAGACTTTATGGATGAAATAAATGAGATTATATGACGCTAACAAATTTCGATTAACAAGAATTAAGCGATGGTCACTGTGAAATTTAATTTATGATAAAAACCGTAAAATAAGTATAACATAAAGTGAAGAGATCTCATATAAACTCATCTCCAATATAAAACGACGTGGGTGAGAAAACGAACACGATACTCCCTCAGAACCACGTAGGGAAAAACTGCCGCCGTATGGACATGGAAACTTTAGGATATTTAGAAACTGTGTATTGTATATAGTCAAAAATTGGCTGAGGTAAAGAATATGAAATATGAGAAGAATATGGTAAAGTTTATAAAGTGTATTTGTATCAGATGAAGACCAATGGTGGAGAGGTACGTACTTTAAAGATAATAAGAATCAAGTAAGATGACGGTTATAGCCACAATAAAAAAATATTATTAATCAAAACATCATTAAATTCTTGTGAAGCTTACTCAAATAATACAAAGATAATTTATATCTTTTTAATTACATTATAATTGTGTCTTTGATGATACCTATATGAAATAATTGTTATTATAATGTTATAATAAAATTAAAATAATGTTTAATAATAACTAAATAAGTTATGTTAGTAAAATATAATTATATTTTGAAAGTGAGGGAAATACTCTCAAACTCAGATTTATCTGAAATTATAATCAATCTGTTATAGCAGTACGATAGTAGATATTACTTTATAGCATAACTACTACTCACACACAAACTGGCACATACTTACAGCGACATACACAGCACACTCCAGCGACCATGCAGCACGACCCCACATAAAAAGACGTTTTACCAACTTGTAGGGGGCTTACGAAGTAGACCTGATGAATATTAGGGGGTGAACGAGGGAGTAATGTAGGGTACGTTTCTATATACTCCACCTCGGAGGAGGTATAATAATGGTCGGGAAATAGACCTCGCGACACGCCAAGAACCATATAAATAAGAGCCGGTATAGATAGAGTAGTAGTAGTAGTATAATAATATAGTACCTCAGTTGTATGGGTATATCTCACTCTGATTAGTACCTATACTCACCTCGTAATCTAATCTAATCTATCTGATCTATCTATCTATGCGGGTATCTATCGGTATAAAGCAAAAATGATAGTATAGTATAATAGTATAGTTAATAGTATAGTAAATATACCCAATATTAGTATCTACCCTATGTTATATAGACTTAAGAGGGCCGGTAAGTGAAGACTATCACGAATCCTGATAAATCAGTAGTAGGGGCCGGTGAACCGTCACGGGTTAATTTCATTTTATAGTAAAAGCAACCCAAATACTAGATCTATCAGTTAGCCCGCCCTAATATTGCTAATATAGATCAAATATAAGTCCATATTAGTGGGCCGCGCATAGAATACATCCTAAATAAATCGTCCTTAACAATGGCGTGCAAACTTAACAAGTACTGTCACAAGGAGTGGATGACGAAGCTTAGCTGCCTCCCCGAGCGAACAACAATGCGAGCTCTGGCAAGAACTTATTATGCAAAAAAAGGTGTTAGGTATAGGTCTTACATGATAATCTCGCAAAGAGCACGATGTCCGCTCAATCAAAATTTGTATGTGTAGTGAAAGCACTCAAGAATTTAGCTGAGCGCATTAAAAAAGTAATAAATACATAAGTAAGACGGAAGTGATATTTAAAAGAGTGTAATATTATTTTAAGGAATGATTTAATTGTGAAAAGTTAATAAATATAATTTGAATAAAATAAGAAAGATTGTGATGAATGTAACACCAATTATCTGTGGGATCTTCCTCTCGGCTCTCTCTAAAGCCCACATTGGCATCCTTTCATATAAGAAAATTTTTCAAGAAATTGCTGGATGCCATTTTGGGGCTGCCCTCTTTGCGTACGTAGAATTCTCAGAGGGCCTTGAGCTAAACAACCGTTTCACGAGCCACTGGGAGCTGGGTAAATGGTCGTGAGTTATACTTGATAGCAGAGTCCACTCAGGACCTCCTGGGTATTCACCCGGGAAACAGGTTGCTGTCAAGTGAAGGAGTGTTACTGATGTGGACGGGTGAACATTTACGATGTCTAGACCATGCGTAGTCCAGAGCATTAGTGTTTGCCCCCACTTCTCATAACACAGAGGGTGACTGACTGGAGGTAGTGGATCATGCGCGCCCGAGATGTGCACTCTGAAATAATTATGGGAGAGATCGGTATCAAGAACTCAAATTCATGTTTAGTCGTTTCATCGGTGGTAAACATTTTATATCAGTGTTATTGGAAGTTATATGGGAGATAGTAGTAGCAGCTATATAAGCATAGTAATATATATATAGTAAATATATATGATATATGATATAGTATAAATATAAATACTATATAGTATATACCTAATGCTTTCATACTAAGACTAATATATATAATAGGTATATAGATATAACTTTGCTATAGTATAATAGTATAATTGAATAATTTATAAATAGGATATATATATAGTATAATGTATAGTATTCGGTATATAGTGATTTATGTGTATATATATATTATTAGTGGTATATATAGGTATTTATAGTAGGATATACTTATATAGGGTAGGTTATATAGGTATTTTATATATATTTATATTGCATATAAAACTTTGAAGCATTTCTTGTTTAGAAAGTATGATAGTAGGTATAGTAAGGTCGTCCGGAACTCAGTATAGCTCGCTACTACGAACGCGCGGTTGCTTAGTATATATAGGCAGTATAATATAAGTACTCAGTAGTATATAGGCTCATAGATATATAGAATATCTATATTATTATAGGTGTAGTAGCTCATAAGAATATTATGGCTATCAACTTTAGGCTATAATATAGAATATATATATATAGTATGGAGTATATAATTACAAAGAGATGCTTAAAGTTTGTTTCCAAATTATAAAAAGAACTCACCATTAATGGTGAGGTCACTTTCAGGACTCTGCTCCCATCACCTTTAGTGCACTTAATGTTTAACAAGTTAGATTCGCTCCAAGATTATACTATTATTTCCTTTCCAGTAATACCCTGACATCTTGTGCTACTAGACTCCTATGACCTGCGACCTCTCATTATAAGGCTTTAGACGTGACGCGGAGCTCCGAAGTTTGGGAGTAGTGAAGGGAGATGGCCACGCACCTCGCTTATGCTCAGTATAAGCAAATACTCAAAAATATCATCTCCAAGATACTGCGCGTAAACCTGGCGTGGTTTCAAAACTTCTTTCGTTCCCTTTGTTTGCCTGTGGCCTCTGCTTGGATAGCAAATGTAGTAGTAGGTTGAACTTAAGTCTGTGCATCATTTTAAATTTTCCTACCTCTCTTTCAACAGTTCGCCTTCTCCTTCCCTCGATCATTGTCCTCTGAGGAAAGTATGGAAGAGGATATAGGCAACTAGGACTCCCCGCGTACGGCGGATTCTGTCTGTACTTCTCGGCCAAATCATCCATCAAGACCCTAGAAGCCACGCTAATTATGCTCGCGATGTGAGTGTTCGATTATACTCCGCCAAGTTACCTCCTTATCACTTGTCTCGTTAGGTTAATACATGTGAAGTTCAAAGCTTTTTGGTGCTCCACACAAAATGGTTGTTGCACTTTTGATGTCGATGCGACCATCAAAGTTTCTGTAAACAGGTCTTTTTATAGAATCGTAGATATAATAGGGAGTCCAGAGATTAACACTTGGTTTTTTAAGCTTTGTTCCCAAATTTCTTCTTAATTCTCGCAGCAGTTGTTGGATTTTCCTTGTTGGGGCAGTTCACAATTCTGTGCTTAGGTAAGAGTGGGTCTTATTAAATGGGATCCTTAGTACCATGTAGGACCAGCGAGGACATTGAAATTCATCTTGTAGCCAATGATAGTTTATAAATTGTCATCCAAATTTAAGAATTCATTGATTGATAAAGTATTTACTAATTACCCAAATATTCTTGAAGCAGGGAATTTTTCTTAGACTGAAGTAGTTTATTTAATGGGCTGCAAGTGAAACTTTCTGATGTTGACTAATTTGCTCCATTCTCTTTCAAGCCCAACCACTATCTCTTAGTCACTCAATCTTAGGATGTACCTGTGTCTTCTTACCTCTTTCGTCTCACCCGTTTCTGTGACGTAGGTAATTTGAAGTCAATTCTTACCTCGAAAAGGCTGCATCAGAAATTTGCATCAATATATATCTTTATGATGAATACGGTGGCAACCTGGTATAAGTATAATATTTTTTAATTTAGTTGATTGCTACTATATAATTATAGCGTTATAATTTTTTCAGTCATTATCGTTATTTATTTCAGGTACTGATTTTTACTGACCTTTAATTGGCTCTCAAATGAATCATAAATAATAGTTGATGTGAATATATCGCCGTTATAAATATTGTTGGCTTAGAGACATGTTGTTGGTCTTGAGGAATACATATACTCTGAAGTCTCTTAGATGGACTAACGGGGACGCCGTCATACGTGCTGCATTCTAAAATAGTACTTCTCCTAAGGTACCTTCTATAAGGGTGTTTAAAAGGCTGCACGTGAAGAAACTCCTGGTTTTGTTGTTCCCCCAGTCTAGCGTGTCTGCGGTTGTGGCACATAACTGACCTATATAATGTTGGTTAAGTCAGCCTTCCTTAGATATGCATGACATCAAGATCCCCATCAACTTGTATCTTCTGCCGAGAGAGCGATATAGTAAGTTGGATGTCAGGTAGATTCAGGTATGAAATGACATTCGGCATACCAAAGAACTCAGATTCTCCCCAATATGTCTAGTATAGTTTAAGTGCAGAAATCTTAGAAGCAAAAACTATTTGATGAAGAAATGATTAATTAATGACAAGAGGAATAACTTTTTATTCTTTATAAGGTATTAAATCTTTAAGGTTGTGACACCATTTATAGTGAACCTGGTAGTTAAATAATATTGAAAACAGCAATTATACTCATCGTAGTTGTGAAGCATACATCATAAGAGCTCATCTTACTGTTTAAATATATTTTATGACATTAGACTGATAGAAATTGAATAGGTATTTTAGACTCGCTTATTTGCTGGGTGTTTGACTGGTGGTGTTTGTAAGCAGGCTCCTCTGGCCTATACGCATTTGACGCCTTCCTACAATTTGTCAGTACACACGCAATTGAAAATGGGAGATATCTAATATAGGAAAAAATGTAATAGTAAATTATAATAGCACCATGTAAAAGCTGAAGGTTTTTTTGTTTTTTTTATTTCTTTTTATTTTTACGGAGGTTGGGAGCATATTATTACAACTTTATCCTATACTTATTGTTAACACATGCTATGTAAGTGCACCAGGCTATAATATACTTCACTTCTTGCTGCTTAGTAACAGATCAGAATAAAAGTACTTTTATATTGATTAGGCTGATAGGTCACAATAGAGGTGCTCACTCAAGTCAGCTATTGGCTGCGTGTTATTATTATTGTCTCTATTAGGCAAGATAGCAGGTGAGATACGGCTACCTACACAGATGTCTACATTATAATGGCTATGCAAGTTATACCACTTCGGACGACGCGCTTACATCCGTTTTGTCAATTATGTGTAAAAATTTTATCTACTTAGCCTCTACACTAATGAATTTTTTAGTTTCCAAATTTAATAACAACTCAATATAGCCATATCAATGTTTAACTCAGTTCTTTAACTCCAGGTGTAATCACATATAATTAATCAAAAAGATATGACAAGTAATAACATAATAATAGAGCTCGAATAAGATAATTAATAATAATA
>JABUQX010031866.1:47500-60862 GCA_015478945.1 Trachelipus rathkii
GAGGTGTGTTGTCTGTAGATTTTGTTTTTTTTCCTTTTTAATGGTGGCGAATTAGAGTAGACCTGTTCGGATTGAGTTTTCCACTGCAAAACAAAGTAACGATCTAACTTGTCTAATATCGTTACATAAAAACAAACTTGCTTAATAACGGGAATCTAAGTAAGTTGCAATAAAATGAAGGTCATTAATTTCCCACAAACCAAAGCGTTTTTCTAGCTCTAGTTTTATTACATCTGTCATTCTTTTTAAACCGTCATCATTTTCATTTGAAGATGGTTCAAAAATCTTTAATTTAGCGTTGCGAATTCAATAAGTTGTATAACGCAGATTGAGCACACATATGAAGCAGCACTGGCTTAAAATAGGAGATTAAATTGAGTGGAAACACAGAAGAATGGAAGAGAAGAACTGTCACACGACCGAGAATCAGAGGTGTTGCATTGTGAGTAGCATATCAGAATCGCTCTGCGCAAATACGCGTATAGCAAGTGTGCATGAGATGGATAGTCTATCTCTTCCAAATTATTCACCAAAACATATAAGACTCTTACTGTGTGCCGGAATACACGTACAGCGAGGTACGAAGCAGACAAAACGTTCTTTGAGCAATACTCTTTTCCATCATATGAAGTGTACTATTCCACGAGTTGGAATGTCTTTGTTAACATTAAGATATCGGAATATCAAGCCGTTTTTTGAATTGCCTTCAAATTTATTTACATTTTTTATTTTCTTTTTCAGGTTCAATCTTAAGTATTTTTATTATAAAATTCTTTAACCAAATCTCTTCAATAAACATCCGCGCAACACCCGCAGGGCAAAGCGCGGATGCCGGATGCGCGTATGCTTTAGAGTCTAGATGCGGATGCGCTACGCGCGGATGCGGTACTGTTTATACCATGCATAGCAGCTAGAAGTCACTATAGTAGTGTATAAAAGCTCTACTGTCATAGAGCACTTGACCTCGCTACTGAGTATACTATATAAGAAAAGAGATAAATGAGCTACAACATTATACTATATATATGGGCCTCAAAAGATAGAGGTCCAAGTGAAATTAAGAAGAGACGGACAGTTAATAATAGATTACCTTTTGTACCTATTATTGAAACTTCGAACCCTATCAATAAGCCGGTGAAAACCTGAAGCCCCACCTACTAAGAGATATAATAAGTAAGCAGTACTTTACCTAATACAAGGTATAGGTACGGAATAGAGTGAGTAACCTATTGTAATATAACTGGTAAGTTATAACTGGTAGTATAAGAGAAAAAATATGAGTCTCGACAATGAGTCATTAAACTATAAGAACTCTACTCAGCTTATCTATATTTGAGGCCTAGCCTTAGCATAACCGTTAGTGAGTTATGAGGTTTATCTATCAAAAACAGTGTGATATATAGGTGATTTAGCTACGTAACTGAAGGAACTCGAAAAGGTTAAGAATGAGACACTCAAGAGTGGTAACTCATACTATTGGAATATCGAGGAATAGGGAGTGGTAAGCTAGTTACGATAGAATCCAGAGCGTATCGAGAGAATAGGGAAGAGAGTAGGAAAGTGTGTAGGGAAGGAGATGTCTTAGAGCGAGAGAGGGACATGTTGTAGACTAGTCTCAAAAAGTTTATTATAAAGGCAATATATGTAAGTTTGCAACTACAAAGGTTCTGCGACCCCAATCGGAAATTCTATCTCAGATCAGCGAGAAAGAAAAATTCGGAAGAGAGAAGTTTGATATAGAAGTCGAGATGCAAAGTGTTGGGCTTAGATGGTGAGACTAAGAAAGAAGTAGGAAGTATAAGGCAGTATAGGGTGAATAGAGGTATAGATTAGCGAGAGAAGGAGTGAAGTGAAATATCGGACATCTAAAGGAGCATAAATCTTAAAGAATGAATCTAAAGAGAGTTTAGAGCAATCATCGTAGTAATTCCGGTGCAAGCATCAAGAACGGAGGCCAGATGGTGATTGATTGGATTTAGAAGTTGTCTTTTAAAGCATTATGGAAGGTCATGGTTCAAAATATTTATTATATGCTGTCAATAGTAGCCCTTATATAAGGGTAAGGAATAAAGGGAACTGTAGAAATTATAGGGGAATAAGTTTATGAAGTGTTGTAGGGAAGAATGAATTGTGCATGGAGTAATTAAGATTCGATGTTACAGATAAAAGAGAGAGTCAGGTGCAGAGAGAAGGAACGAGAAGGATACTGTATCTGAGTAGAAAACAACGAAGGAGAGCGAAAAGCGTTTACTAAGGAGTACTAGAAGAGGGGAGAGAGAGTAGATGATAGGATCGCCAACAATTCCCTTATAACTAAGCGAAAGCACCACGATTATTTGAGAAAGCTGATGTGTGAAGAGAAACGTAGAAATCATAAAATGTTAGAGTAGTTCAAATGATGACTATCTAAGTGGAAATATCTGCAAACAAAGGAGCGGTAGAAGTAGAGGGCGTTAGATAGAGAAGCAGCTCATAATGGCCAGTGTCCGATCAGTGGTCATAACCGGTCTGCGATAATGTTGGTGGTAGGCCTTACTGCTTTTGAGAATATGTCAAGGACGACAAGCTATGTTATGACGATAGTGAGTCGGTAGCTGTAAGAATAAATGGGTCAAAGGTGATTGGTTTAGTATTAATAGCGGAGTGAGACAAGGGTTGTGGTATTATGTCTCCTTGGTTATATTCAAATTTGAATGTGGATGGGGTTATGAAAAGAATTAGGGTTGGGGTTGGCAGGCGAAGAA
Organism: Trachelipus rathkii; assembly: GCA_015478945.1. Lineage (NCBI taxonomy): Eukaryota > Metazoa > Arthropoda > Malacostraca > Isopoda > Trachelipodidae > Trachelipus > Trachelipus rathkii. The sequence goes on from JABUQX010031866.1 coordinate 50,245, forward strand.
TTGGTGTTAGCCCATGTAGGCATCAACCTCGGATAGATCGTATGAGTGGACGGAAAAGGGTTGCCGGGCTACCGATGTGAAAATGAAGCTAGTAAAGCATATGGGATTTAGTAAAGTGACGGATAGTAATTTGGTTATTGGTGGTGGCGTACATTGGCAGTAAGAAGATTTGAGAGATTGGTAGAGAGATTTGGCAGGGTGTGTAAAAGGAGGGGTTTTGAAAAGTAAAATGTAGATAAGAGTAAGTTATGGTTGTGGAGTGAGAACAGTCCTCAGTGTGAAGTTATGTTAGATGGTGAGCAGCTGGAACTGCAACAGAATATTTAGGCATAATGTTGGATGAGAAGGAACGGATGAGTCAGAGTGTAGTAGGAAAGTTGTGACATGGCAGGAAGGTTGCTGGTGCAAATTAACATCGTTGTTGAAAACTGTAAAGGAACTGAAGTCTTGAGTGTGCTAGGGCTCTTACTGTGAGCAAGATTTGTGGTAAATAAAAAATAATAAATCTACCAATTTGAATTTTTGTCGTGAGGCTATCTGTCAGGGCAAGTGAAGGGAAAAAAAAAAACCATACACCTTTAAGTTTTATTTACAGAATACAGTAGAACACACACAACAAACAGCGAGTTTTCCAATAATGTCACACTAAAATTAAACCTAATTCTATACAATTACCAAAGTTACAAAAAGAAATTCTAACGACGGAGACAGCGCGATAAAGCGTAACCCGTGGCGAGCGACGAAAGGAGTGGATAATTCGACAATTTTCACCCAGATGATCTAAGAAATGACTACAAGGTACTCCCCAAACCCCTATTTTACTTTACAAGTATCCTACAGCATAACCCTATCCCACAAACCAATATCCTCTATCCAGAAGCGTCTGAGTTAACAAGTTACGAGAAGCATCCTTAGATAGAATACACAACGTCAAGAAGACATATATCAATGGCACAGCTAAGAAGAGTTAAAGAAAATAGAGTATTCCACACGTCAAGAGCGGATCTATCCAAAAAAATATGAAATATTTTTTTCGGAATAGGGTTGAAAAAATGTAATCCACTATGCTAGAGATTTATAGCTTACCAATACACACTAATGATGAGACGAGAATCAAAGATGAAGTTAGTCGAAATGTCAAGAGAGTTAACCTAGAGAAGAGGTAGTATTAAGTTTGTAGATTGCAGTGAGGAGAGCTAGGGATAGCACGGAAATGTAGCTAACTAATCACATCACTTCAAGTTTCATTTTTTGTTTAAAGTTTTTAAATGTTTTGCTCTAAAACTTTTTTGATTTTTCAAGATTTTCAAATGTCTTTGTTTTTGTTTCACTTTTTCTAAATACTTTTCTCAATTTGCTAAATAGTTTTCCAATTTTAGTTTTTTAGTTTTCTCACTCTCAAATTAGTCCAGTTCTCATTTCAGGTTAATTTTCAATTCTGTTTCAAGTTGTCTTTTTAAATTTTAAGGTCTCAATTTTTAAGATTTTCCTCTTTTCCACTAGTATTTCTTAGTTTGAATATTGTTTTATAATTTATTTCAATTCAGTTTTAAAGTCAATTCAGTCATAATTTAAGTAAAGTTTAGTTAGTTATACAGGTCTTTTTTCCTGTTCCTTTTCCGTTTCCCAATATTCCAATATCATCCGAAATTCAAATCCCTGCTGCACCGAAGTTCAAGCCACAGAAAAAAACTGAAATGAACAAAAAAAAAAAAAAAACATTCCTAACAATGAAACAATAAAAATAAAACATTTCGAAAATCATAAGTTAAATAATAAAAATAATATCGAATTAAGCAGTAAATTACGTTAAATGACAGACATTCAACATTTTCAATCGAAGCAAAGTGGAGAGATGAAAGTAACCATGTCAAATCTCTGAGGTGAGAGATTAAAAGTAACCCAATTAACCACTGGCAAATCCTAAACATTACATATACAATACAAGACAAAATTTAATTTAAAAAATAAGAATCAAAAGAATCCCCATAAACAAGCAACACTAGATCCGAATTGAAAACAAACAATCACGGCGAGACATAGCGAAGTCAATAAACACTGCGAGGTATGACCCTAGGTTATTTTAGTATGGTAGCATAGCGTATAGCATGACTAGCTGGAAATCTCCATTGTCACAATCACAGTATAACAACAACAGGCCAGTCTATCGCAGTCATATATAGGAATCGAGCCAAATATTTACTAGAGATAAGCCGGAAATCGAGAACAATACTGCAGAGTGACACAATATACGTTCCACGACTGAAGAGAAGTGCATGAACACATACAGAATCCAAAATGCATAAGAAAGCGACGCATAAAAATAGTGTATGCATGAAACTAAAAGCGCAACACACACTAATCACCTCACTAGAGAAGTCTGCTCCAGAAAATCTAAAGATGAGATGTATGTCGATCCGCGAGGAACACGAAAGAAGAGAAAGAGGTTCCCAGAAAAACCGACTAGTCAAGTTCAGGACCTCTAATGAATCATACCCAGGAGGATACTAAAATCAATCACACGTCCACTTTCCTATACCTATCCTTTAATAATGAAAATGAAATCAATAGATCAATCGTAACATAGTAATTCTAGCAATTCAATAAGTTAATTTTAAAACTGAAGAAACAAAAAAACCTTATTACTTTAAATAAAAAAAATGCAAATTATAATTTCCCCCCTATTTTTAAAATTTTAAATGAGAGCCCTAAATAATCAGGCCATGTCCGGGACTCTTCTCTGTTGTTGAAGTTCCTCTCTTTCTTTTCACATGCCGTCTCTCGCTACTTTCGTTGCATATGGAAAGAACAAAGAAAAAACCAGCAAATACAGAGCTTCACGAGATCGAGAAAGAAAAATAAATAAATCACCCGAACGCACACGACCATATCACAGGTGTAAGGCTAATGGTTATCACTGTAATGTTAAAGAGTATACAATGAGTAGTGAGACGATATGCGGCCGACGGAATCAAGAGAGAAATAGATCTTATTAATCCATTCACATATCTGTGTCTCACGATGGTACAATCTAGCGGCGTGCTCAGAGGCTGTTGCTACGAAGAATAGCGCGATAGAAAATAGAACCAGGAATGAACGCATTAGAGAGTATCAGATGTCTACGATGTGCACAGAAAGGAGTAAATGAAGAGAATACACTAATGAAAGAGTAGATTTGAAGTATGGAGTGGATGAGGTTACATGATAGAAAGGTAAGGAATGAATTAGAGTGCGCTGATTGGTAAGGCGGATGTAATAAGTGGACGGAGTAGTGTGATGAGGAACCACGCACCGTGCCTGGAGAACAGAAGAAAACAGTGCAATTCGAATTCAAATAAAACGCGAAAAATGTCTGAACGAAGAGAATCACAATGCTCTCGCTATTAACTACGGAGTGAATGGGGGGTTTTTGTTAGAGAGGGGGTAGGTTGTGGCCCACCTGGGCCCAAGGATGAACCCGTACATTGACGACATGATTACGCAATCACGGGGTTAAGCGTCCGCGGTCCCGCTAAGCCTCTAGGCAATGGATTAGACTTTTCATGAGAACTGCCGAGTACGAGTTTCTGGCTAATTAATGGTACAGAGGGGGCGTAAGGGGCGGGCTTTCTTTTCGACTTTTGTCAATTATTACTATAAGCTGCTTTATGATTTTCCGATGACGAGGTATTTCCACAACGTACTCCCAGTTTGGGAAAAAAATAAAAGGTAGATGAAGAAAAGAAATTATATATATATATATATATATATATATTACATATATATATAATATATATATATATATATATATATATATATTATATATATATATATATTTATATATATAGATATATATATATATATATATATATATCCCGCCCTTCTTGAAAAGGGCCCAGCCCGTGAGTGGTGGTGTAAACTGAAAATAATATAATATAACTAATATATATATATATATATATATATATATATATAGTATATTATATATATATATATATATATATATATATATATATAATATATATAGTATATATATATATATATATATATATTGGAAATAGGTAGATCACTATCCTAGCAAATGAGTGGACCAAGTTAGAGACTAGTTGGGGCAGAAGAATGTGAGCCAATATTTCTTTATGCTTAGCTTCTCACTCCTATCTAAATGAGTACATTGGTGACTGTAGTGAAGTGCTTTGTTATTAATGGAATAAATACCCGGCATCAGTTATAGATCTTTACCAGCCAGTGATATATTCCGTTTACCGAGAAAATCCAGTGACCTTTCTCGAAGGGCCCAACTGATATGATGTACAGTTAAATTTGTGTCCCACATAGGGGAAAATGTAATTTATGATATAAATAATAGTATAGTAGCATATCATACATAGAAAGGTCATAGACAATGATCGGAGTTATTTACTTGGGTGAAGCGATATAGTTTTTAAAGAAAGAAATATCTTATGTAGAATCAATTGTGATGATACAATATAAATAAGGTTTTTATGAAAAAAATGAAAAAAACCCCTGGGGACTAGTTGGGTGTTTTCTCGAAAAAAGAACATTTGTTGGCCGATAACCACTGGCACATAGGAGAGTGCTGTGCTCTGCCGGCATTGAGATATTTGTGTGTGGATATGGTTAAGGAGTGTTTGGGATGGGGTGAATTGGAATTAGTGTTATAGATGTTTGACTAATTATCTACTAGTCCATATTCTTGTTGGTCTTCCTCGTGCATGAATTAATCTCCCTCACTTCAAAAAAAGCTCTGGCGTCTGTGCATCATCTGCGTAATTTATGCGATTAGTCTGTAGGTGAAAGATTTGCTGAGGGCGATGTAAACACCGCACTCTTGAAAAGAGGAGCTCCAGCCCCCATTGTGGTGGTGACAACTGTAACAAAAAAAAAAAAAAAAAGTTCCTTGAGTTAGAGATTCTTCTTGATTAGATGTAACAAGAGGAAAGGTGGAAAATTGAAATGCTTTTATTTCAGCCAACCATACTTGTAAAGAGCCTTTTAACAAGTGAAGTGCTTAAATTAGCCAATTTATAAATATTGGTAAGGCTATCAATGAGTCGAGCTGCTTAGTTCTTTGTTTCAAGTAACGAGGCTTGGTACAACTGTTTTACCGTATTATATTCAGCCACCCAGATAATTAAGTTTCAACTGCATAGGTGTCTATGAGCTGATTAATTTCAGCTCATTGACTGTTGGTTACTTTTTTCATCAAACGAACAGTTTTATTATGACAAACAAAACTGGAGTTGTAAAGGTAGGAAGAGCCCTTCAATCAAGTAACTATGACTCCTCTTCTGTAGAATAAGTGTTATACAACAGAGAGTAAAGTTTTCTTCTTAAGAAAGGATGTAATCCCTTTTATACTAAGGAGAGACCAGAGACGTCTTATAAAGAAGATGTTGAGAACCTTGGGCAGGCAATAGGACTAATTCCTCTCCTGTAAGAATCTAGTATTGCAGTTTATGGTCTTAGAAAATCGGAGGCAGCCTCTAAACTTCCAGATCTAAGTACGGGAAAGTGATGATCAGCATATTGATATAATAGAAAAAACAAATCAAGAAAGAACGGAACAAAAGAGATATAGGCTAAGATCTATAGAAATAGTCTCAATAATTACTAGTGTTAAAGAAATAACCAACTGTGCATTAAATAGGATAACGATACTATATCGAAAAACAAACCATGCGCCCGAGCATAGACTATGTCGAAAAGAACCAACCACTGTCGGATATGAACATATGTACTATGTTCGCAAACAGTCTGTATGGTCGAAAATAAGAGCAACACATACTGCGCTTAGAACTAGTATCGAAAACAGCAGAGCGACCACGTGTGCGAAAGAAGTGACAGCAGGTAGTTACCTTATTAAATCGGGGGGATAACAAATCAACGTGGCGTCAGCGGTAGACTATGTAGCCGAGATAACTACACCACGTGCGCCACAGGGTATCGACTACTATGTCCAAAAGAAAACACATCCAACGTGCACATCTAGAGACGGTATGGATTCGAAAAGACAAACCACTGCAGCCCCATAGCCGAACTGGCATCGAAAAATATAACACACGCGCAATATAGACTCATGTCAGAAAATCCAAAAACAACAATTGCCACACGTAGGATGCGTGATGTCAAAAGAAAACAATCAGATGACCGGCGCAGTGGGCGCTGTTCAGAAAACACCAATCTACCTGCGCACGTAATGCTTAGTGGACAAAACAATCATGCCATGCAGTTAGCAATTTTCAAATGAAAAAACATAAGTCAAGACCGCGGCATTGACTTATGGGCAACGAAAAACAGGACAAAGTACGAAAGCACAGACAGTATGTCGGAAAACAAAACCACTGATGATGTGGCAGAGGATAGACATTATGTACAAAACGAGATAAACACTGACGCAGTAATGTAAGAGCGGAATTAGAGAAGTATACGAGAGCAAGATAAGAAGGCCTACAGGGGCCGTATCTAGACTGTACCCGGAAGTCAAAGCCCAATAACCAAACAATGGCAATCGATCAAAGGTCCAGCAAAGCCACCTAGGTGCTTCGATCAAATTGTTCTGAACTTACATTAAACCACCCGAATTTGGCTTAGTCAAAAATCTATAATGATATAAATAATTATATCCTAAATATAATGATACCCAAACCCAATCCACATGCATTAAGTAAACTTCAAGGTTAGTGCGTACACACATGCCAGAACTTCCATAACATTTTAATAACTTGATAACTAAAAACCCGCCAATTTGGCTCGCTCACTTATATTGATAATGATTACTCTACCAATAATATACAGAAGATAAGAATCTAACCCTTTCATATAAAATGAGTTGCCAATCGGAGTCGCCAACATCAACAAACCTCCTTCTGCCAGAGACCATTCCAAAAATTTAACAAACCCATATTACCATTTACCAACAGCAAAATTGCAAACAGAGATGGACATGCTTTCTTTTTGAATTTTCTTATTTATGCCCCCTGGTCAACTGACTGTCCGATTTGATTGCATACTATGCAAAATTTATTAGGTCTCCTGTAATGTAATCAAATAGATGATGTACAATAATTTTGATAAGTAGACTGTGTATGCATGTGTCCGCCTCCTCGAAAGAAACTCGCCATAAGTTCTACAAGAACAACATTCCATAACGTACCCTTCAGCCTACCCTAACCTCAATAAGGCTCGCTACTACGCTCAAACCCAGCAAATACCATCCTGTGCTTTTGCTCTACGTTGCACTCTGTCGGGGTCTGCGACCATGGGGATATCTAAGTCTTTCTCTTAAACTTAAGCGGGCCCAGACTTGGTCAGCACAACATACTCTCGTATCTACTGACCAAAACATAAGCTGATCGGTATACAGTTTCACTTGGATAGTACTTCCATAAATGCTCGCTTGCAGAACACATTGCGCAGACTTCTCATTGAGAATGCTGAAAGCAGCATCGCGCTTATGTGAGCGAGAGTTCTTATGGGATAAATTACATTCAGCACTGTCCGAAACCAGAGCTGATTAAGCTAACTTTCAGGATATACTGACTATAATTAAATCACAAAAGACGGAAGAGAATTATGATGCCTTTAAAAAAAAAAGTCTCATCTAATTTTTTTTCGGTCCACAGACTCAAGCCCCAAAATCCCCATTCATATCGTAGTTAAAACTTTTATTTGGCCGCAGCATGAGGACCAAGTAGGTGCACGAGGCAACCCTATAACACCTTCTTTACTTATGAAGAGGTTGCACTCTTGCCACTTATTCTGCCCACCCACACAGAGTCACTCAAGGGATCAAATTTTGAAATCTGTGTATCATTCCTTCACTATTTCGACTAACCTAAGAGGTGGGGGCGCACAAGCTGTTAGTATCACTCTGCAAACTTACGATCCACCGTTGGCATATCTATCATGAAGTATCCGCTGGTACTAGGATCATTGTAGTTATATTATGCAGAGGGAGCAAATAAATGGCCTCCAGCACCTGACACCTGATTGGCCGACAACCAGCTCGTTCACTATGTTCCGTGTGGGACGCAATATGAGATTATATTCCCAATTTAGTTAGAATACACCACTGTTTTCATATTTCCGCAATACCACTCTTTTAAGATACGAGCTAGGAGCCAACCAGTGTCACGCACGGGCAGGCCAGACAATTATAGCCCACATTGCAACAGTACAATTCATTCATCAGCCTGTATGCCTTACGGGAAACCATCAGCCAGAAAGCTGTTACTGTAAGTCTAAAATAGATATACCATAAATATCAAGCTGGATACTCCGTCATCGTCAATGCGACGTCAGTATATGTTATTCACAATAAAATTCTCTAAAAAAAGGTTTGGTTCCTGACATGACCTACCCTTTTCTGAAACCGTGCTGCTGGGAGTGGAGTACAATACCTTGTTATCGTCTGAAATATCTTCTCATATGATGACCTTGCCAGTAACTTTTCGCAGAAACCTTGTACCACCAGAGCACTGTAAGCTAAACTGCGCACCGTCACTAATTAAATCCCAAATCCCTTCCTATACTACACGATTTCTTAATAGGGAATAAGACGAATCAACATGACTATGCTTGCGTTTTTCCAGTCATCTGAGAGGAGAAGGAGGGGCGGGGCTGGGATTACCTTGCAGCCCAAAAGTTAGGAGTAGGATCGCTTTGAGAAACTCAAATACAGTGCCTCTGTGCGATAATGCTGAATACTACCCTAAGCTTTGCAACAAATTCAACCGGATAAGTATTCCCAATCAGGCCCTGCAAGCTTTACCTGGATCAGATCTGTACTTCAAATAAAACGGTCTCTAATATCTTTTAACATCAAATTCAGAGATTCTGTACATCTATTTGTCTAGCATGGCCATCCACAAGAGACCTAATTAGTCTTCCCAAAAACATTATCTAATCGTCCTTACCCTCCCAGTATAGAGCACTGAAGCAAGAAATAGAGCATTGAAAATGCGAACTTGACCAACTCCCCTTATCTTGAAACCTCACTAAATTATTCATCAATTTTTAATGGTACCAATTGTCCTATTCTTACCTTTATAGAAATTTATAAAAGCTAACAAAATCTTCTTCGGGTCTCTTATTCAACTGATATCCTTTGCTAAAAGTTAATTTCTGACCTCTCTCTTGCCTTCCTCTATTGACTCGGTGTAGTTGCCCGTTTACTATTTTTCCCAATAACGTTTGTTGCTAAATCATCTTCCCGATATTACTACCCTAATATATTTAAAAACATCTACTCCGCTTTTCATTAATTTTTATCTCTTATCTCTCTAAATTCCACCAAACATGGGTTTTTTCTTCGCCACCCTAATGGTTTATCTTTAAAACATATCTGCTGCAATATTCATTAAAATTTGCCTAAAATGTTCACACATGATAAAACAGGTTTTGGTCTTTAAAAACTCTTTATCCCCAGTCAATATTCATACTAAGTGAATGTCGGGCGTAGATATTGTAAAATCACGCATTGTGGTCGCCAAAATCTGAGAATCGCTCGCTTAATTAACTTGTGCAAGTGGGCACCAGATATACACATCCTGACATATTTCAACCATGCCTTAGATTTATAGCTTCGAGACGCGGTACTTTACAGATGAAGTCACTGGTGAAAGTCCTTAAATTCCTCCTCGAACTACCGTAACCTCACCCACCATGAGTACTATCGATCGTATAGGGGTTAATATTTAAGTACTAAAATCAGACATGCCATCCGTGTGTTGTGGTTCAATGGACCAGCTGGCGACTCAAGAAAAGTTTAGTCTACGTTAATGTACAATTAGGTACCTACAAATACATAGAACCATACAATATGTGGGTTCCCAGTACTTAGAACAAGCGAACTGCCCAGATTGTGTATGCCGGAGGAGAACATTTACAGACATCCACCCATGTGATGGGACGCATATAAACCTTTTCTCTGTTTGAACGTGGTGGGCATGCAGGCTGATGCGTCACAATTTCTATTTTAACAATTTCTATAAATCTACAATTCTTGACTATGGCCAGGAGGTCTATAAGAATAATGCCGCACTACTTCTATCGATTTATTGAACATTCAAAGATATAGCTACCAGGCAAATAACAGACGTTCACATAGTCGATGATTAGTATTATTAAAGTTCGTCATTAATTACAGATTGAATATGACCTTAAATAATAAAGCGCCACACCGCCCACCACTTCTGTAATCCTATCTATGCTGGGTATAAATTAAAGTAGAACTCACATCCGTCTCGATTTCATATCACTGAACGGAGAACGAGCTCCTCGCAATATAATATTCGTTCAATTCTGAAACCCACATGTGCGCCTCCAAGTATATGGCCAGAATTAATGTCAAGAGTCTACATTGACTGTGATGAGGATAATAAACCTATATCAGCTCAGTCTGTTGTTGAGTTGGCAATAAAGGCTGGATCGAGCATAGTGCTGACATGCGATGTAAAGCATTAATTAAATATCAAGAGATGCATTGCATCATTGCTTTATTGCCTAGCAGTCCTTATTTGAGCCCGTACACTATCATATTATTCTAATCTCACCACTAATTAACCACTTACCATTGCATCTATTCATATCTAGATTTTAGCCATCTCTCTCTTTT
>JABUQX010031867.1:0-35000 GCA_015478945.1 Trachelipus rathkii
GAGAGCCAGAGCAGGGAAAACTAGAGACAATATGAGAGACCAAAGACGCGGTAGAGCAAAGACAAGGAAAGAAAATACCATAGATATTGAGGGCAATAACTAAGAAAGAAAGAAGAGAAGATAGACTACCGGAGACATGAGAACAAGTAGCAAGAGACAAGGCAGACACAGTCGACAGAAAGATCTAACGAGGAGAGCCATGGCACAGATATGTGAGAGCAGAGAAAGGATCACTAGGGATCATCGCAGCACAGAGGCATAAAAAGAGTCTGAGAAGGGAGAGACAGATTAAAGGGGAAGGAGAATGTTCGGAGATGAGACCCACGAGAGGCATGACAGAACTTTAAGCACTGAGAGAAGAAAATGACAGAATATGTGAGAAATTAAGGAGAAGACGAACATAATCAGGACAGAGAGCAGAAGTGTATGAGAAAACAGAGAGAGAAGATAAAGCGAAAGAAAGAGAGAAGAAAAAGTAAGAAATGAATGCTCAGGCTAAGAGAATGAAACGAGACAAATGTGAAGATAGAAGAGATGAGGTTAGGAAATGCATAGTTGTGAAGCCAAAATTTACTTATACATTTTCACAATTGGAAACGCCTTGAAAGCAATTCAAACGATATTTCTTTGTAAATTGAAATAAAAATCTATTAAAAATCTCTGTTCCTTACACTAATACAGGCTCTGCTAATTCAAACATTATTTATTTGGTTATATGGGTATGTATAGCAAGGAAATCTAATTTGTTTTAATATGTATCATGTTAGCATCGGATTTTCAGATAATAATTTGGGCTCTAGGTAATTTAGGCAGGTCGTTTGAAAGGTATACTCCTGTTGACAAACCGTCGGTAAAAAATTTAACATAATCTTCAATTTTTCGGTAGTTGATTATACGGCGTAAGCCTCAAGCTATTTAACTTATATTTTTTCTAAATCGCTCATTTCCTGCAAATTATTGGTATTAAATTAATGTATACTTCTGTTTAGATTCATGTGAGCATTATTCAGATAATAAATATATTTGGGCTCCGTTGGTATTTAGGACAGGTAGTTGTTGCAAGTATCTCCTTATCATTTGAATCAACCCGTTGAAAATTTGTTATCAATTTTTTGACTTTAGTGAATTATTAGCGTAGTCTAATTAGTCTCTTTAGTTTATTATATGTTCATATGTGTTCAATCAGCAGGGAATATCTCAAATTTGTTTTTTAATATGATACTTCATGTTAATCGCGGTTATTCTGATATAATTTCTGGACTTCCTAGTATTAATTTATACGGCGAGGTGTTGAATTTTAGGTATCTACTATCTTTTGCACAAGCTCACTAGGTGATAAAATATTTACTATTTAACTATCTTTGTAGTGAATAAAGCGTGTCTATAAGCTTATTTTAATATTTGATGATTATTATGATATATAGTACCTATATTATTTATAATGTTTATTGTATTGTAGGGTAAATCATTAAATTATGTTTTTATATATGTATTTATCATGTTAGATTCTAGGGGTTCAATGATAATATTTGGTAACGTCTCTGATAGGTAATTTTAGAGTGATGTTTTGAGTATCTCCTTATGCACAAACGCTCAAAAATTATTTACAAATCTTGTATATTTAGTGTATATAAATGCGTAGTCAATAACTTATTTATTCTTATTTTTACATTATGGTTAAATAGCATAAGAAATCTTTAAAATGTTTCTAATATGCTATTCAATTGTTTAGTCGGAGTTTATCGAGATAATAGTTTGGGCTCTACTATACCGTAATTTAGGCAAGATGCTTTGTATCGTCAATAATCATATATCACTATATCATAATCATATAGCAGTTAACTACTTCACTTTATTGGCAACAAACTGTCCAAAAAATTTACAATTTTGAATCATATATTATCATATTTGTCAGATGATATTATAAAGCGTAGTTTACAAATCCTATATTTAGTTAATATTTCTTATATATTAGGGTCTCAATATAAGTCAATTAGACAAAATAATCTCTAAATATCTTTTATATTTCACATATGTCATTCATGTATTAGACGAGGTATATTTTTTCGTTAGTATTATGGAGTTAAGGTATAATAGGATTACTTGGGTCTATATTAGGTAATTTAGGCAGGTGTTTGATATATTACTATTATAATTATCATGGGGTACCTTCCTATTGCTGTCATGATTGAAAAATTTACAATTTTGATAATGTAGTGATTTAATAGCAAATGTCAAGCCTTATTTTATTGTTATATGTTTTATAATATATGGAATAATCTTTTTCTCAACTGTCTTAGATTTATTATCATGTAAGTGATCATGTTCGCATTAATATTTGGGCTCCTAGTAATTTAGTGCAAGTGTTTGAATTATATGGTATAATATCTTCATTTTGCACAACCGTTGAGATAAAAGTATATTTTACAATATTAAGGAGGCAAACAGACTTGATGAGCAAAAAATCGCATATTTGTCTAGATATTTTTAAGCCAAGTGAAATCTATAAATTTTGTTATTTAAATATGTTATTCATGCTATGATTCTCAGGTTTCATATGAAAATTCATTGGGCTAATAAGTGAAGTGTAATTAGGAGGTGTGATTTTTGAATTCATCGAGTACCTCCATTTGCACAACCCATATATGTGCAAAAATATATTTACAATACATTGACATACCATGTAGTGATAATAGAGCCGTAGGTCCCAAGAATCTTAATTTATTAATTGGTATTATAATAGTTCCAAAGTAAATGAAATTTGAAGAATTTGTAATTAAATATTATATTCAATTTATAATTTGATTCATAGTATTCAAACGAAAATACTTGCATTAGTTAGGCTACTTCAGGTAAATTTTAGGACTATGGCCATAATTGTTTCGATATATCATTAGGTTACATTCCTTATTGCTAACAACCTGTCATGAGAATAATCTTTAACCATTTGAAATTCACTATATTCGTAGTAGCATAAAGCGTATATATTCAAGTTCTTACTTATAATTCGTATTATGTGTAATAGCAAGGACATCTACTAACTTTGTTTTAATATGTATTCATGGTTAGATCGATATTATATTGATGATATAAAATTTGGGTACTCCTATGGTATGCTTCAAGGAATGGTTTTTTTTGACTATGGTCATCAACCTTTATGCAACAAACCTGAATAAATATTATTACTCAATATTGATTATTATTATATTGTAGTTAAAAAGCGTAGTCAAGCTTATTATATATTATTGTTATATGTTATGTTATCCTTGTATAAAAAGACAGAAATCTAATTTTAATTATTTAATAGTGTAATTCATGTTAGATCGGTTTCAGATATAAATTTGGGCTCTGCTAATAGGTATTTAGGCAGGTGTTTGAGGTATCTCCTTTGCACAAACTAGTTGAAAAAAATTTTACAATTATTTGATTATATTATTATATATTACTATTTATTGTAAAAAAAAATTAAAGATCTGTAGTCAATATATTTATTTATATTTATTTATATGTTTAAAGCAAAGGAAATCTAAATTTGTTTTTTATATGTATTCAGTTAGATACTCGGTATTCGGATAAATAATTTGGGGGCTCTAGGTAGTTAAAGGCTAAGGTGTTTGAAGTATATATATATTATTTTTACCTACCCAGAATCCAGAAATAAGAAAATCAAACTGATTCGTTACCTCTATTGGCCACAATTCCACGATATGATTAATAAATTTGTACAATTGATCACATCTTTCTTCTCTCTCTCCCTGCTTCTACGTTGATAATCGTCCAGTCACAACTCTTATCTTCATTTCATCTGTTCTCTCATTGTGTAATTATCTCTCTTACTAGGCAAATCTTTTAAAAATTTGGTTTAAATAGTTATATTCATGTTAATATAGATCTATAGTTCAGATTAAATTAATTTGTAGGTCCTATAGTGATAAATTTAGGCCATAGGTGTTTGAATATAGGTATATCTTTAGCTAAACGTGTAAAAATTATTTTAACAATTTACATGTACTCAAAAAAGCGAGTCAAGCTTATTTTGTTTGTGATATATTAAATCTTAATCTTAATGAATCTAAATTTGTTTTACTTTAATTATTATATTCATGGTATTATTAGAATCGGGTTTCATACTCCAACACAATAACCCCCAAACCCAAAGAATATCTAATATCCGCAACATGACACCACCGCAATAAACAACCCGAGCGCCATCCCAAAGTAATTATACCTGAGCAGAGTGTTTTTGATATGATATATCATCTTATTTGCAACTCTTGAAATTTTTAACCAAAGATAGGGAGTGATTAAAGTCGGGTTCAAGCTTATTCTTATATTGTATTAAGTGTAATAGCTAAGGAAATTAAATTTGTTATACATTAATATATTTAATTCATGTTAATCTAAGTTCAGATATATATTTAGGATAGCTCTAGGTAAATTTGGCAGGTGTATTGATACTAGTATAGGTATCTCCTTATTGTATACAATACGTAGGGTAAAATTTACAATTAATGTAGTGATAAAGTGCAGTAAGTCAATATATATACTTATTTTTAATTGTTATTACTATGTAATTAAGCAAATGAAATGAATATTATAAGATAAAAATGTTCTAATTCATGTAATCGATATGGGTAAATTATATCTGTGTTTATTGTTAAGGTATATTTGAATGTAAGAGATTACATTCTTACTTTCTACTTTTAGCACATACACTATGTAAGAAATTTACAATTTGATGTTAAGTGATAAAGCGTAGTTCATACATTTTATATTGTATATATCATGTTAGTAAACTATGCAAGGAAATCTAATTTGTTTTAATATGATATTTCATGTATAGATCGGTTTCATAGAAATAAGTTTGGGACTCCAGGTAATTTTAAGGCAGGTGTTTAGATGAATATAGGTATCTCCTTATTTGCTCAACAACCTACGTTTAGAAAAATATTAACAATTTTAATATTAGTGAGTGATTTAAAGGCGTAGTCAAAGCTATTATATTAATTTATTAATGATCGTAATAGCAAGGAAATCTAAATTTTTTTAATAAATATGTATTCATGTTAGATACGGTTTAATATAGATTAATAACCTCTCGCGGCTCCTTAGGTAAATTTAGCCAGTTGTATTGATACTAGTGGAATATCTCTTATTGCCAACCTCGTTAGTAAAATATATTTTATTAAAATAATTGAATATAGTATTTATATTATGTAGTGATATATAAGTCGTCATGTTCTAATACTTATATTATTGTTTTAGGTGTAACTAAAAAAGTAAATCTAAATTTCCTTTATGAATGTTTTCTCTATAATATCTGACGGTTTCCAGTTGATAATTGTGTAGGCTCCTAAAGTAGTAATTTAGACAGTATATAATATATATAGTATATATGTGTTTGAGGTCTCTCTTTTGCACAACATCTGAAAATAATATTTCAATTTGATATTTTATATATTATTATGATTAATATTTATATTGTGTAGATATAAGAGCGTTAGGTTACTATAAAAGTACTATATTATATATTTATGTTGAATAGCAAGGGCAATCAAATTTGTTTAAATATTGTATATCATGTTAGAATCCGGTTTCTTAAAGCTATTAATAATATGATGGGCTCTTTAAATATCAAAAAGGAGTAATCATTCTAACAGAATCAAACGGGTAAAAAGAACTATATTTGTAAATATTTTTACAATTTGATATTATTGTTATAAGTTATGTAATAGTAGTCTCAAAAACTTATTTATATTGTTATATTGTAATAGCAAAGAAAAATATTAATATTGTTATATATATTTATATATGATATTCATATTGATTAGATCTAGGTTTTCAAATTTAAATTTGGCTATTAGAACTAATGAAATGTTTGATATATAAAAACAAGGTATCTCCCTTGCATCACAATCCTGGCTTTTAGGAGGAAAGAATTACTTATCAAAACCTTTTTGAAACTTTTAAAATAAAACAATACACTATTAACACTAAGTGTAGTAAGTTATATATACGAAGTCATCTATAGTCACTAAGGCTATTAATCTTCAATACTTGTATATTAGACTGTTATACTTAGAAGGAAAATTTGTTTATATATGGTCTTCAATAGATTGATCAGGTTTTAGATAATAAAGTTGCGGCTCACTGGAGTAATCTATAAGGGAAGGTGTATTTTAGATTGGCTATCTCACTTTGGCATAGCACACCGTGTTGAAAGATAATATAGCCATTACTCAATATACTTTGAATTTTTGAAATGGATATGTCGAAAGTTTTTAGTTTATTTTATAATATTGTTGTTGTTATTGCGGTGGATGCATGCACAAGGAAAATCTAAATTTGTTTCTAATTACTGTATTCTGTGATCGTTTCAGATATAATTAATTGTCGGCTCCAGTTAATTTAGTGCAGGGTGCTGATAGTCTGGAAATTTTCAGGGTATTCTCCTCTTTGTTTTTAGCCTACGAAACCCTTTGTTGATATATTATATACTTTATTCTCTAATTGTATGATAATAAAATTAATATAAAACTAAGCTTATTTTTATTATTTGTTATTTGTTTGTTTGTTTGAGTACTAGAATACCATGGAATAATATCTTATTAATTTGTTCTTAATATGTATTCATGTTTAGCATCGGTCAGATAATAATATGCGGCCTCCTAGGCGATAATCTTAGGTCCAGAAGTGTTGTTTTGAGGTATCTCCTTTTGAGCACAAATGATATAACCGTCACAAACATATTTTTACAATTTGATTGTAGTTATACAGAAGGCGTGAGGCAAAAACTTAATTTAGTGTTTTTTTATTATATGGTGTTAATTGTGATAGTGCACATCTCAGATCACTCTTAGCTTTCAATGAAGTAATAGGAGTTTAACGATAATAGTTTGGGCTCCAGGTATTTAGGCAGGTTTTTGGAACAGCGGGAATATTTGCTTATACTTTTCCCTTTTGCACAAGACGTCATAAAAATCTACAATATTCGATGTAGTGAATAAAGCGTAGTCAAACTTATTTACTTATTTTAATAATTATGTTCAGTTCGAATCTAAACGAAAATCTAAATATTGTTTTTTTAAATATGTATTTCATTGTTAGATAATGATCAGAAAATAGTTTGGGCTCCTAGGTAATTTAGGCAGTGGTTCCCAACCGGTGGTTCGCATAAACGTATGGTACCTCTTATGCACAACGTTGAAAAATTTACAATTTGTGTATGTAGTGTATGTTAGTGTATGTATAAGCCGTAGTCAAGCTTATTTATTATTTAAGATATAAACAATAGTGTAATATTTCACAGGCAAAATCTAATTTGTTCGTGTGTATATGGTATTTCGAATTATAAGCACCTCACAAAAGATTATCAGATAACATAATTTAGGGCTCACTATACTGGTAATTTAGGCAGGTGTTTCACGTATCTCCCCTCCTTTCCACAACCGTGAAAAGTTTACAATTTTATGTAGTGAATAAAGGGTAGTCAAACTTATTTATTGTTATTAGTGTAATAGCAAAGAAATCTAGAATTTGTTTATAATGTTATTCATGTTAGATCGGTTTCAGATAATAATTTGTTGCTGCTCCTAGGTAATTTTAGGCAGGTGTTTGAATGGTACCTCCTTTGCACAACCGTTGAAAAATTTACAATTTTGATTGTACGTGATATAGCCGTAGTCAGACTGATTATTATTTGTTATATGTGTAATATCAGGAAATCTAAATTTGTTTTTACATTTGTATATTTTTTGTAGATCGCTTTCAGATAATAATTTCGGGCTCTAGGGTAATTTTTAGGCAGGTGTTTGTGGTATCTTCTTTGCACAATTGTGAAAAAATTACAATTTGATATCTGTAGTGATAAAGCGTAGTCAAGCTTATTTATATTGTTAATATGTAATAGCAAAGTGTAAAAGTTTGTTAATATGTATTTCATTGTCTAGATCCCGGTTTCAGATACTAAGTTGTGTTGGCAATAAGCGTAATTTAGGAAAGGTGTTCTTTGGAGAAAACAATGTGTTATCCTTAAACACTTGAGACGATACAGGAAAACGTTAAAAGTTATATGAAGTTCCCAAGTCTTTTACGCGCATTTTTTATTTTCGGGTGTGGGGCAGGAAAATTATTATGGTAATTAAATAAGTGTACTCGTCCTTTGCACTATGCATACCGGTGTATTTAAAAAATTTTTTACCCATATTTTATCGTCAGTATGATAAAGCTAGTTTCATAAATTTGATATAACTTTATTATAAGTAATGATTATGTTTGTGAATTTATGTAATAGCAAGGAAATCTATATTTGTATTTTATATGTGCTTATATATTCATGTTAGATCGTTTCAGATAACTAATCTTGGGCTCTTAAGGTATATTAGAAAAGAGCAAAGAATTAAAATATATTTTGAAGATGTAACAAAACTTCTACAGCAATATACTCACTAAATTGAAATAAAACTCAAGTTGAAAAATCACAAATAACAAATTTTGTGTAAAAAATGTTACTTATCCTATTGTAGTGGACAAATATAAATAGCGTAAAGTACCTAGTCAACGCTTTTTAATTATTGTTATATAGACAATAGTTAAAAATTGCCAGCAAGGAAATCATAACTCTATGTCCAACGTTTAATATGTATTCATTTGTTCAGATTCGGCTTTCAATAAAGATATTACAAATATTGAGGCTAAACCTAAAAAGGATAAAAAAAATAATTTAAGGCAAAGGAGTATATAGAGAAATAGGAACAAGTCTAAATTTTTCAGAAGAAGACCCGATGAGAAATTTAAAAACACAATGAAGTTAATTTGTAAAGTGATAACAAAGTAGCTCCTATCTTCTTTCTGTTTCACTTATTCCAAAGCTGTTTTGTAGTGGTACTATTTATATTTGTTAATATGTATTATAATACGGGAATAAAAATTAATCGTAAATTCTTCATACAATGTTTTATAATATAATAAGAATATTCATATCATAATACAATATTAGATAGTTTCAGGGAAGATAATTTATTGTTTTCTTGCTCTAAGGTTTAGTGCTTAGGAAGGTTTTTTATATCAGAACAATAATATTCAAACTTTAACTAATCTTTGATATTTTTGTATTATCAGCTAAAAATTATACACTAATTTATGCACACAACCGTGAAACATATTTTATAAATAAACTAATTATGAATATTTTAAATTCTATTTTAAAATATTTATTGTGTGAAAAAACATTTTTAAAAACAATAACGATTCGTGATAAAAACTAGCGTAGTCAACCTCATCTAACTTACATCATAAACCATCAACTTCATTGAACTTTTCTCAATCACAGTCTACATATAGAAGTGAGATAAATGATAAAATTCTTATCAAATGAATAATTATTCATTATATATTTATTATATAATATATTCATTTGAGTTAGATTGCGGCTTGTCAAAGATAATAATATATTGAGGCCTCGTAGGTAATTTAGTGATAGGTGGATAAGTAAGTATAGACTCGATATTTTATAAGTAATACCATATATAAAAATTTCAAATGTTCATGATAATATTATATGTCGTCATATTTAGATAAACGCTAACGTTTTAAGAGAAATTTATAGCAATTCTTGAGTTCTTATTAAAAATTGTTTTAATGATGAAATAAATTTAATAGAAATTGCTTAATTTTAGACACGTTAAAATTTGTTTAATTTAAAAATACAGAAGTTTTCATCAACAAATTTTATAAATATTTGGGTATTAATTGATATAAATTCAAAATTTTAAATAAATTATCATCAGTCAATAATTAAAAATATCACTTGTTCAATTTTTTAAGACACCTATAAACAAATTAATGATAAATTTCGTAATTAAGCCAATATATAGATCATGAATCTAATAATTTTGTATTGAATTTTATGAGCATTAATTTCGTTACAATATTTTCAATGGAATTCAACAATGATATATTTCTCTAGTTCTCATACGAGTGACTAGAAATTAATTGGAGATACTCTCGTGTTTAAAAAGCTGCTTAGTTCTATTTAATTTGATACGAGCTTCTCAACCAGGTGTTTAAATATTGCTCAAAACCTGCTTCATTTGACAAAATTATAACACGGGAATATATATCGATTGATATAACATTTTTTAAGCAAAGAGAATCTAAATTTTTTCATTATTTTTTTTTATGAATTGTAACACCTTTCGTTACATTAAATAAGTGAATAAATCCTACTGTCATACGGTAGATTTCTAGACTAATTAAAGTTATTTTAAAATAATATTTTTAATAAATTTATTTTAAAAAGTACTTAACTTTAATAATGAACTAAAACTTTATTATTGTTAGTTAGGTGGTAATTCAAGGTTTAATTTACATTAATTCTCGGTTTTACACCGCCACAATTCATATTACCCATTTACCTGCAAATTTTATTTAAAATTTGAAAGACTGGTCTATAACTACCAAGAAACAAATATTTTTAAAAACCCTCTAGAGCATAATGTCGATTTTTAAAATTATTAATACTTTCTTTCAAGCATTTATTCTAATTATATTTGAGGCGGGATAAAATTTCTTTTCAAATTCTAAAATAAATTATATGTTTTATTAAAAAGAATAATACATTATTTTTATACACAATGTCTGAGACTAATATTGTGTGAGGCAGAGAAAAAAGCATTATATTACGTCTGTTTGATAAAAAAAGACCGCAAGATAATATTTTCAAGATGTGCTCTTGAAAGCTCTTATGAGGACAAAATTGATCTAAGTAACCTTATTTGACACGCAGATTTAACTTTACCTTGCGAGATTTTAAAGGGCAAATAGCTTTAACCAAAAGTTGTAATATAAAAAAAGTAGATTGGTATAGAAAAAAAGGCATATAAAAATTGTTATAATTGAAATTCTATATTTAAAAACACAATTTAAAAACAAGATTACATCAAACTAATGAAAAAAATTTTGTTTGATGTAGACTAAATTAATAAAAAAATGAGACTACTAAAATAGTAATAGGTGTAAATTGTTTAATAAGCTCTTAATGTTCAACAATAAATATTTTGTCTAATATATTTGAATGACAATTACTATAAGAGTACTGTTATTGATACGCTTGCACAATTTTATGGGGCTACTTTTTCATTCTTAATTATTGAGTATATGAGTTTATTTTTCTCTAACACTCAACATAACATTCTATTATTGTTTATTAGATCATTTAAGATGCTGGATTCAAAAAATAATTCAGCGATTTATACTAGGAAGACTTTCAATCTTTAGAACTTTACGCCACCATAAATAATAGATTAATCAATATGTTGGATAAAATTTTTTATAATGGGGAGGCAAGGTGATTATGAGATACTTTTAATGATCGTGTCTATAATGTACGAAATTAAATTTAAATGAGAGCCTAAGATAAATTAAATCGAAAAAAATAAGAAGTAATATCATTGTTTACGAAATGGTATACCTAGTCTTATTTTTTGCACCATACGTAAGAAACACCAGGAAAAAAATGTGTTTAATAACAGGACTATTGAAAAATTATTACACTATTTTGAGGTAATAGTCTTTAAAAACGATAATATTTGATAATTTCATTAAAAATGACTAGGTTGATCAATTTAAATTGAAAAGCACGTGGTATGAGTCAAACTGCATTCAATACATTTCATATATAAGTTACATGTTATTGCTTTTGATAATTTACTTTGTCTGATATTGTATATGATAATTAGCAAGAGGAGAGTAATTCAATAATTCAACTTAGTAAAATTCAGACATTATATATTAGTATATCTAATTATTGTTAATCAAAATTGTCTTCATTCGTACAGATTCGCGACAAGTATGTTCCAAAATTTGTGTAAAGAACTTCGACCTTGCGATAAATACTTTTTAGAGCAATCAGAGATTTTTGAATTACCTTAAAAAGGAATTTATTCATCAACCTTTGCACAAATCCGATGTAGAAAAATTTAAATGGTAAAATAAAATCTAGTGCCTTTTTATAATAAACGAAAGTTTATACAATAAAAATATATGTTTTTTTAAAATGTAAATTATAATTTATAAGATAATGTGAGTGGTGATTTATGATAATATTTGTTGAGTATACATAGATTTTATATTATTATATTATCTTTTTTACTCGAAGTGTGTGAGAATATATGTAAAACCACTGTACTCTCAATTAGTCATAAGAGAAAATCCATAAATAGAAATTGTGAGTTTATCAATAGATTAATTTCATAGTTTGGGTATGATTGTGAAATCGGTTTACAAAATCCGAATACTATATATGGTTCGAAGTTCTTGCATGTTCAAAGAACGACATTTTGTGGTAAAAGATCCTGAGGAGGAAACTAATTAGGATTTATGAGTTAAATTAGCTCTTATTTTCTCTGTTGCCTCATATTCTCCCAAATTGAAAAAATTTTATGACACTAATATTTCATTGAAAACACATTATTTTTTCATGTAGTGATTAAAGCGAATATCTGGTCTACTGTAGCTTCAAGAAGCATCTTATTTTGCTAATGATAAATATAATCTTCGAGACAATTCGATGGAGTAGTAAAAGTTTTACATTGTTAAAATATAAATATGCTCCATACTTTTTGTGTGTAAATTACGCAATCAGGTAATTGTTACATCAGAGATATAAGTGAGTTTTTGAGAGAGTTTTCCTAACTGGTGATTGTAAAGGAAAAATCAGTTACTTTTAAGTAGTGTGTCTAAAATATTGGTGTACATTTTCCTGTTGATGTGTACGAGATATCATAACAGAGTGGAGCAAAAAGTATTCTACAGCAATTCATGTAGTATATATAGAAGGGTTGTAGTTAGTAAAAAATATTAATTGGCTTTAGTCAGATTAAAAATAGGGTTTTCAACTATTTCTTACACAAAATCATATATTGAAAAGTTGAGTTGGGGTGATATGGTGTACAAAAAGATAAAATCTTAATTAAAAATCGATTAGTTTTGGGTGAGAATGTTCTTCAGTTATAAAATATAAATCGTGTTCAAGAATATTATAGCGGGACAGCGTCTCTTTAAAAACTAAATATATAAATAATTATCTCTATTTTCTGCTTCATTTGAAATAGGGTGCATTCCTGTATACTTGTCTTTAATATAAAAACCTTCAATAAAGTTCTTGATATATGCTGAAAATTAAGTATATACACAATTTGATTTAACAAATAATTCTCAAATTTTGTCATAAGGAAAAATCGTACCTATTAAGAGCTCTAAACAGGACCCCAGCTGCTTGCATTTAATGGCTGTAATTTTATCAGTACGCCGAGTTAAAAATATTTATTAGGAAAATCTTGAGAGCATGGTGACTCAATCTTTCTAATCATTGACACTCAAATTTCTTTGTTGGTCAACTCTTCCTCATAGCTAACACCCTCTAATTAATCTGTTGGTTAATTTTCATATTTATAAAAAAAGGTCAATTAAGACATCGCCTAAACATAACTACACTTAAAGATGTTCTCATTTTCTTGGTTCAGTAGAGCTTTTTGAAAATTTTGTTGATGAGCAATCGTTTTACGTCAATGAACCACATATGCTCTTTTTCAAAGATCTAGAAAATTTAGCTCTTATCTAGTTTAATCCTAACCTATCCATATTTGAAAAAGAACTAAATTAGTTATATCTACAATATATGATGTAAATTTTCATAGTGGATAACTCTAAGGTAAAAATACGGATACTTTATAAATTTAGGTCTGCTAAGATCTTCCTAAGTAAATTTAGGTTGAAGATGTGAAAATTTTGAGAAAGGAGAAAAGGGGTTCTTCTGTAATTGTTGTTAGCAAAGATATATGTCTTGATGAAAATTATTAATTTTATATTACTAAAAAAAATTTTAAGGTCTGTAAAACTAATGAAATATTTGGTATAAAAACAAATATTTAATAATTTCATTAAAAAAATGTCAATTTAAAACATCTTAAAATACTATAATGAAATATCTTTGCAGCTTTTAGAAATTTGCATTTCAATGAAATACAAATCTATTTTTTTAAATTTACTGAAATTTAATAATAAAAATTTAATTTGTACAGACATTTACAAATTTAATTTCAAATAAATAGTACATACACTTTTACAATAAATCATTTTTAATGTTAATAGAGTGAAAAGAGTATTAATGTGTATAATTTATATATAGAAAATATATCTGGTAATTTAATGAAAATTATAATTTTTTATGTTTAATAACTATTGTTTGTGACAACTGTAAATATATTTATAGCACAGGGAATGTATATATATATAAACAACATAGTATGTAATTAAAATTTTCATTTAATGATATTATCAGTTGCCTTAGTTCATAAGGTTAAGCCTCTTTTAAGTAATTGGTTCTCTGCTTTGATCAATATGCATTTTGCTAATGAAAACACAAAACTCTAGTCTATTTAATTGGCTGAAAAATACCGTCTAAAAACTCGATATTGTTAGAGACATTACAAAAATTTCAAATGTTGATAACTTTAGAACGATCGGATACTTAGAAAGCTGTGCGGTCTATATTCTCATAATGTTTACTTTAAATATCGGAATAGATTTTATAAGCAGAAAAGGCGAATGTGAGTTAGATAGAGTGTTTATAGAATTTGTTGTATTAAAAGACAGGGTTTCTTACAAGAACCTTATATGTATAATTTGATTTTCGGCTGCCACATAATTGCTACATACTATAAAAACGCAGACTGATATATTGAAATATGTTACAAAATATATATTAAAACGTCCAAATTTTTTTATGTAAAGGTATCATAAAACAAGAGAGTGTAATACCGTAATCTCTTATGCAGGTGTGTATATTGACATATTATTTATGTCGATATTGCGAATTGATACTAGCTCGTAATTTATTGTTTTTCAAATTGCTGAAAAATACCGATAAAAATCTCAATGTAATTAAGATTCAACCAAAAAATTATCAACATGTGAAATTAAGCGAAAAACTGTAGTGTGTTTATAGTGTGATATAACATTGAAATCTCGTAAAGATGTATCAAATGTGAATAATGTAAGAAAAAGCGTATATTTTAAGAAGTGTGTAAAATTTATTTTTATTAAATAAGCATATAAACAAAAAACTAATGAAATTTATTTGGATATTAAAAACAAATATTGAAGATTTCATTTAAAAATACTGAATACAATTTTAAAGACATGTCTAAAAACTAGAATTATATACTAAGAATTCACTTTTTCAGCGTATTTTGAATTATTTCGAGCATTTCAATGAAACACATTATTTTATTCAATGCTGAAAACCTGTTATGAAGAAACTCATATATGTTTATAGAGATACCGAGAATAATTTCAAATGTGGAAACTTTTTAGGGAAAATCATACTTTTAAGATGATTCTATAATTGGCTTTATTACATCCATCATATCAACTTTAATTATAAAGAGCGGCTATAAGTGATAGTAGAAGTAAATGAGTTCCTATATATTTTTTTTCGATGATCAATACCACACGTCAGTGTGTATTGAGATTATTCACAACTAGATGAAAAGCAAATAATACTGGACATAGACAAATAAATTGAGATAAATATTCAATTAAGGAAGTAGTAGTTTGGGGGATCAAAACTATGTGAGTAAATATCCGACCTCCAGAACTCTCTTTTAGTCGAGTCTCAAAATATACTCTAGCTTTATTCAATGCTTGAAATAAAGGAGCGGTATAAGATAGTTCTATAAAACTGTTAAGGATTTACCAAAAAATTTCAAAGTTGAAATTTAGGAAAATGTCGTATTTTTAGAGTTCTAATTTTTGTCGTAATGTGAAAATTAAGAAAAAAACGTAATTTTAGAAGTTAAATTTTTAATTAAAACGGTTTTCACAACTAGATAAATATTTGGTATATAATAAACAAATATTGGAAGATTCCATTAAAAAACGTCATTATCCGACAACCAAATATTTAAAAGATTCTTTTTGCTGCACAATGAAATTGCTTTTTTATTGAAAATCAGTATTAGAAGAATTGATTTAGGCGTAAAATACACGTTTAAAAAACATAATATTTAAAATTACGCTTAATTTTCAAGAGTTGGAATGTGAATCCGGCATATTTGACTAAATGAGTTCTAAAATTTATTTAGATTGAAAATTAAGAAATAAGACGTATTTTAGAAGTTCATAATTTTATGTTTAAATTTTAAAGTATAATTTTTACACAACTAAAATGAATATATAAAATATGGTGCTATTATAAAATAAAATGATATTTTAAAATTATTCATCATTAAAAAACGTCAATTATTAATAAAATATGTAGAAACTTATATATATACTTAAAATTCAAGAATTCGCAAAATAAAATACTCGCATTTCAATGGAGAGCACTGATACTATGAATTATTTTTCTAAATAGCTGGTATACGAGATACTCCGTTAAAAAACTCAATTTAAGAGAATTACCCAGAATGAATTTCAAATGTTGTAGGAATATAGAGAAAAGAAATCGATATTTAGAGTTTCTTAATATTGTAATGTGTTGATTAAATTTTGAAAGAAAAGAGCCGTAATTTTCTATCATAGCGATTAGTGAAAATTTCTCAGATTTATATTGATCTATAGACACGCATGTTTTTGTCAAACTAAATGAAATATGTTGGTATATAAAAACAAAAATTGATATCTTCATAAATCAGACCGGACTGATCAAAAGAAATTTTTCGAGTAATTAAGTGAAATTACTCATTTTGCCTGCTTTTTGAAAATTGTAGTGTAGCGAATGCAAACACATTATTTTTTCAGAAAAAATGCTGAAATACCGTTAAAAAACTCAAATTTAAGAATTACGAAATAATTTCAAATGTTGAAAAATTTAGGAAAAAATTCGTACTTTAAAGAGTTCTAAAATTTGTTTAATGTTGAAAAAATTCTAAGAAAAAAGCGCTAATTTTGAGTTTTAAAAATAGAAATATTTCCCTTTTATGAGTCATAAGAAATACTAGTTAATACCTAACGAAAAATACTTTCAAATATTCAAAAGAAATGATCAAAATCATGTAAAAAAAACGATCAACTTTAAGACACCTTAAAACTTGATTTAATAAATATCGCTCTCTGTATTCTGCTTTTTTGAAATTGCATTTTCAATGGAAACACATTATTTTTAGATTCAAAATGCGTTGAAAATCTCTGTACCATAGAAAACTCAATTTTAAGATTCATCAAATAATTCAAATTTTGAATCTTAGGAAAAATCGTACTTTTAAGATTCTAATTATTTACTGATAGGCAATTAAGCAAAAATGACTAATATTTTAGTAAAGTCTAAAATTTTTTAATTATATTAGAAAGGTTATCTTTTTATTAAAACATATTTGGTATATAAAAAACAAATAGTGAAATTTCTATTAAAAGATTATGTCCAATTTAACTAGGTTACTGATACAGTTACGATAAATTCCTCATTTTTCATCTTTTTTTTGTGAAATTGTGAATTTCAAGGAACAACATTGAGATTTAAAGGATTTGCCATCCCTTAAATATTCATCTCAAATGCTGAAATACCGTTAAAAAAAACTCAATTTTATACAGTATTTTACCAATAATAATTTCAATATGTTGAAATTTAGGAAAAATAGTACTTAAGAGTTATAAAATTTGAATGGAAATTTTAAGTCATAAAAGCGATAATTTTAGAAGTAAAATGTTTTATCTTTTAAAACAAGTTTCTCAGGGCTAAGATGTACAAAGTTTGGTGATTTATAAAACAAATATTGAAAATATTACAATATGATAAACAAAACGTTACATATTATAGTGATAGACACCTCTTATAAACTTAAAGAATTTTTCTTTACGTTCTACTATGTCTTTTTGATAAATTGTCATTTACTATGAAAAACTCTCTGATTTATTTTCAATGCGAAAATACTCCATTATAGAAAACTGCAATTATTAAGAATTTATGAGAAGTAATTGCCAAATGTAGATTTAAAGAATAATCTTCCTTCTTTAAAAAGGTCTAAATTTGTAATGTGGAAATTTAAAGATAAAAAGCACGTGAAATATTAGAAGTTATAAAATAAATTTTTTTATTGAGAAATAGTGGTTCTAACATGCACTAATGAATACTATTTTAGGTGTGATATATAAATTCAACAATATATTGAAATTTTATACTTAATCGAAATAATCGTCTATTAGAAGATCACCTAAATACTATTAATCAATTTCACTTCTGTGCCTTGTAAAATTGCATTTCAAAAGTGAATCACATTAATTTTTTTTCTCACAGATGCATGCTCATGAATACTCGTTTAAAGATAGCTGCTCAATTCTAAAGGAGAATTTATACCTAATAATTTCAAATGTTGACATTATATAGTGGAAAAAATACGTACTTTTAAGAGTTTACAATTTGTTTTACCTTTTGAAAAATTTAAGCAAAAGCGATATTTTATTTTCGTTAGATATTTATTGTTTAATACTAACAGGTTTTCCTCACTTCACTAATGTATAATCATATTCTTTTCTATGTTCACTATTTAAATCAAACACACACAAATATGAAATTAAAGGATTAAAATAACGTCAATTTTAAGACACCTAAAAACAATTAATAAATTCTCTGTACTCTATTTATATGTATTGCTATTTCTCATACAAATATGTAACACATTATTTTTACAAATGCTGAAAATACCTTATAAAAAGATCTCCAATTTTCAGAATTTCTCCACCAATAAATTTCAAAGTTGAAATTTATAAAATTTAAAAATCGTACTTTTAGAGAGTTCTCTAAATTTTTGTAATGTGAAAATGTTGAAGAAAACAATGGTATATTTATCAAAACAGGTTTCAGAATTTTATATATATTTTAAAACAGGTTTTCAAAAATAAAGTGATACCACATAATATTGGTGACATATCAAAAACACAAAGTGTTTTGAAATTTCATTAGAACCGATAAATCCGTTCAATTATAAGACGATAGCAATAAAACTCGATTATAATAAAATTTACACTTTTTCTGATGGCTTTTGGAAATTGCTTGTCAATTTTATTTGGTATTCGCGACTTTTTCGATATGAGCTAGAAAAATCACGTCGAAATACATAAAAACTCAAATATTTATTGAGATTTTAGCCAAACATATATTATACAAATTGGTCATAAATTAGAGTATTTAACTCGTGGCTAGTTTTCTAAATTAGTGTGATTTCTTGGTGAAAATATTAATTCATTAAAAGGAAAATATTTAAAAATGTATAATTTATAAAAATGGCAAAAATATTTAAATGGTTTGTTTAGTTTATCCATTTTCAATTAAACTGCAAAAATGGCCTTAAAATTAGAAGATAAAAGTGACATTGACAATTTATAGAATCTTTTTTTAAAACACATTAACTGCAAACCTTCAATCTGTCTTTAATATTCTTGGTTGGTTTTATTTTCCTCGTGGACCTTATTGGAAGGTTCGATATTACTTCTCTTTTCTGAAAACACTTCTAAAAGGTTGGGTGTTTCTGAGGAGCATTCCGAATTTTTTCACACTCAGTTGCTGATCTTTATAGGGGTGTCGTTCGCCTCTGTATACAGTATGCCTCACGCATCTGGAGTGATTCCACTCACACTGCTCCTATTGAAATAGTGGAGTCTAGGGTTTTTATTCTTATCAATCAAATTGTCGCGTCAATCTGTTTATTCCATCGCTATTACAACGGACACTGCCTCTTCTGAACTCTCAATCACATTACTCCTCCGTTGAGAAGGGTCTTGTGAGACACCTTCTACACAGTCTGCATATTTTCTCTAATGCAAGCTCCTCTGACCTCAAACTTAATCGCTATGCTCAGTCTTACATGTACTCCACTAATAAAGTCTGGAACACACTCCCGTTATCAATTTCTCAAACTACCTTTGACTTACCCACTTTCAAACTCCGTTACTCGGGGCATGTCGGCCTTTAAATTGGACCTGCCTAGTTAACTACCCCCAACTCTGGTGGAATTATGAAGAACCAGTGGTTCCCAAATTTTTTTTGCCGAAAAACCCTTGTTTAATTTTCCATAATACGAGGAACAACTACCGATTTTTTATCTCTAATTTTACCTCTAGTGTTTTGCTGTAAATTCGTCACTCTACCTGCTAGTGATATCTGAGTAACTCAGACCCCAAATCTCGTACAGTTAGTTTTTAAATTATATTAATACTTTCTCACCTGTAGTTCAAACTTTATTAAAGGCACCTTTTTGCATTTTAATCTGTCTAACGTGAGAACTCGGAGTAGTTTCTACGCTACCTACCTTAGGAATGACTACAACTTTGACACTAAGAACGCTATACGGTGACTTCCGAAAAGACGGAAGGTTGCTGTTATCGCCGATGGGATGAGCAGGTTCATTCTGTCTGTTGAAGAATATTGTTTATTCTATGAAAAATTATATTTTATGTATTTTGAATATTTTTTTTTTGTTGCTATTATGCCAGTAGAGAGAATTCTGGCAACATGGCCGTATTTATAAATGTATCATTGCCTTTTTTATTATTATGATTGTTTTTCGTGTGATTCTTGATACACTCATTCATTTGTATTATATAGTTAATATTT
This sequence comes from Trachelipus rathkii, assembly GCA_015478945.1. NCBI lineage: Eukaryota > Metazoa > Arthropoda > Malacostraca > Isopoda > Trachelipodidae > Trachelipus > Trachelipus rathkii. The sequence goes on from JABUQX010031867.1 coordinate 20,612, forward strand.
TAATAGTAAAATATCCATATTATTCTGGTTTTCATATTCTTATGAGGTTGCTATGATCTGTAGAAACGATCTACTTGAACATGGTAGCCGAGAGTAGTTTGTAACTAGCCTAATTTGAATGTGAAACAGAAAATGGAAAATAGGCCTAGATAAACCCTAAAATAAAATTAGAAAGCAAGCCTATTATATAGTTAAATATGGATTTGTCAATGCAGAAAATTGATCCACTGCAAGGTAAGACAAACTGGGAAGATTGGAAGTATCTTATGCAAATAAGGCTAAGTGTTGTTAATAATAGCCACAAGAACCCAGTACTGCAACAACAGTTGAAGAGAAAAATGCATACCAAAAAAATTGTACAAATTCAACAAAACTCAATTAGATGCAATGTTTTTGTTGGTTTCAACCTTAAGCCAAAGTATTAGAAGTCAAATAAGGAATCTTTTGAAGCCAGATGAAGTGTGGAAAGAACTTCACAATCTTTTTGCAGGAGCTGAAGAAAGCAAAGTTTATGATGTTTGTTCACCCAGTTTTTTTGTTACAAATGAGATGAAAAATTCAGCATGGCTGAAAATTATCTTCAATAAGTACAGCTCTGGGGTAATCTTCAGGAAGAAATGGTCAGAGATCAAGAGAAGTATAATGAAGGTACATTGCGCAGAGATATTTCTCACTATGTAAGATTTTTGAAATTTTGCCAAAGGATAGTTCAAATTTTCGCAACCTACGTGGTGCATGATTCCATAGTAATAGAAAAGAAAGAAGTATAGATAATCCGGTAACTTGGCTTTGCACAGAAGCAAATAAGATGGCATCAAAAGTTAAGTCAGAAAATCAAGAAGCGTTAACAATAAAAGGAAACAACAGAGAAAATAGTACCAAAGATAATATGAGGAAATTTCCTTGCAATTACTGCCATTTAAAAGGTCACTGGATCAAAAATTGCAGAAAATGGATTTCAAATGGCAGAGCAGAAAGAAAAATAAAGCCAGAAAGAAGGCAAATTTTGAAAATCAATAGGAAAATTCAAACAGCTAAAACAAAGTTAATGTTTTTATGTAGCATAGATGAACAAGTTTTTTTTATTTCTGAAGGAAAAAATAAAGAAAATTGGTATTTTGATAAAGGGGCTACACAAATATTCCAATGAGAAGTTATTTTAAACTCGTTACCTTGGAAAGCATTCAGTCAAGGTAAAATTAGCAAATGGTCAGGAAAGCAAATGTGTTAGGATATGGAACAATTGAAGTAGAATCCGTTGTAGATGGAAAACTATCTCAATTATTTTTGAATGATGTTTGGTATGTTCTGATATTAAGAAAAATTTATTTTCAGTATTGGCAGCTCACGATAAGCATCCAAATAGTGAATTTATATCTGAACCAAGTGTATGTAGATTTATGGTAGACAAAAAGGCCTATTTTAATGGCTATCGTAAACCAAAGGATGGGCTATTCAAAGTTGCAATGAAAGCTAAAATCTCCCATATACCAGAAATAAATGCACTTGAAGAAAAGGATCTATTACAGTTATATCATGAAAGAATGGGACATCAGGATAGAAGACACATAAGAAATCTGATCAAAAGAGAGCTAAATATTGAAGTTCACCTTGATAATAAAAATTGCGTAGGATGTATAAATGGAAAAATGCATCGTCAGAATTTTGGAAAAAGACCAAATAATACTAAGTAAGGAGAATTGCTATTTGCAGATGTTTGTGGACCATTTCAAGTATTATCAAACTCAGGTTATAAATATTTTGTATGTTTCAAAGATGATTTTTCAAAAATGAGATTTGTATATTTTATTAAAGAAAAATCAGAAGTTGTAGAAAAATTGGAGCAAGTACTTGAAGAAGCAAAAGTACAAGAACATCCAATCAGAGAATTTTAAGTGATAATGGCTTAGAATTTAATAATAAGCTAGTTAAAAATCTTTTACATAAATATGGTGTAAGACAAAGGTTAACGGCTCCGTATACTTCACAACAAAATGGAGGTGCTGAAAAAGAAAATAGAATATATAGTTTAAGCAGCCAAGATCACTCATGGTATTTGCAAAGTAAGAATTTCATCCACAGAAGTGTTGGGCTAGAATTAATTAACACATAGCCAGCATATATAAAAAATGATAACTGGAAAATGCCACTGTTGATGGGATAAAAACGCCTTTTGAAGTCTGGTATGATAGAAAGCCCAGAACTCAAGCACCTAGAGTGTAGATCGAACAGCAATGCAGTGGGTGACTTCCCAGATGATAAAAAAGAAAAAGGAGATAGTTGAGACGCCAAAAGGAAATCAGCTGTGTGTTAATTGAGTTATGATGAGATGAAAGCTTACAGAAATATATGAATCAAAGAAATCAATTTTGTGTTTAGATGCAGAGATGTAGTATTTGAAAGAGAATAACTTTCAACTTCGATATCAGATAAGATTGAACCGAAAAGGAAATGAGGAAAGTAATAAATAGAGAAAATACAGAAATTGAATGACAGTACATCTATAATTAGGGTAAACTCATCCCATATACAGAAACAGAATTGATACAGAAATAGAATCTGATACAGAAATAAATAGAATCTGATTCAGAAATAGAAAGATAGAATAGTAAGCATAAAACAATTAAGAGACAGATCAGTAATTAAAAAGCCATTAAGGTTTGATGACTACAGTACTTATCTATTATTAGAAGATATGGAAAAAACTGAAAATTATAAAGAAGCTACGCATAGTAAGCATAAGAAAAAAAAGGATTAATTTCAATGAAAACTGGAAAATGAAATCATGAAAGAAAATCAAACTGGGAACTAGCTGATTACCACCAGGAAAGAATAACCAGTTAAATAACAAATGTACTTATAAAAATTAAAAATGAATCCAGATGGTACAGTTGACAAATATAAAGCAAGATTGGTTGTGCAAAAGGGTATAGTCAACATAAAGGAATTGACAATGAGCAAACATTCAGTCCAGTAGCAAATAAGAGTACTGTAAGAACTTAATACAATTTGATGTTTCAAAAGCATTCCTTTATGGAAATTTATCAGAAGAAATATATATATGAAACAACCCAAAGATTTTGAGATGGGACAGACAAAGTATTGCAAATTAAAACGCAAGTTTTGCTATGGATCTTAAGCAAAGCACCAATATGCTTGAATGAAAGACCTTGGAATACTTTTCTTTGCAAACATTAATTTTTGGTAAGAGTATAGCTGACCCTTGTTTTTACATAAGTAAGAATCGAATGGAACACAAAATAATCGTACTTGCATTTAGTGTTGAACTGATGGACTGTTGCATCACAAGTCAAGCAGAATTGCAGAAATTTTTAAGAGAATTAAAAAAAGGAATTCAAAATAACATATAAACCTGCTAACATATTTTTTTAGGAATTGAAATTGAATCAGAGAATGAATGGTTCAAAGAAGAATTAGTCCAATCATGCCTATAGCTAAAGAATACTAAAGAATTTGGTATGGGAAAATTGCAATGTCAGTGTCCAACACCTATTTTAAAGGATAATGTTACAGATGACATTGAAGCCAGGGAGAGAGTTTCACTTACAGATCAGCTATAGGAGCTCTTCTATATCTAGCAACAGCAACAAGACAAGATATATGCATTGCTGTTAAATTATCTGCAGAGAGGTGTAGAATAATCCATCAATAGTAAGATGTTTACAAAAGTTAAAAGAGTGTTCAGATACTTGAAGGGTACACAATAAGAGAAAGGTATTATTTATATATGTGATTCTGAACAAGATTCAATCTGGGAAGGGTACAGTGATCGCAGATCATGCTGGCAATTTGAAGAACAGGCATTCTTCAACAATTGACATTGCTTGTTTATATGCGGATGGAGCAATTTCATGGAGGTTAGTCAATAAGCAGAGTTTCCAGTTGCTATTTCAACAACAGAAGCTGAAATTATGGCATCAAGTGAATGCAAAGAAAGGGAATTGTGTGGCGTTCATGCAACTACCTATTGGATAAAATTGACAGACAGTCCCTTCAAGAAAGAGCCTACTCTTTGGAACTGACATGACAAAGCTATTAAACTCAGTAAAGAATCCAGAATTTCAGCAACAGGCCCGAGCTGGACAAAGTAGCGCCATTTCTTCATTAGAGAAAAAGTTCAAAATGATGAAATAGAAGTACTCAAGATTAGTAGTGAGAATTAACTTGCAGATGGACTCACAAAGTATCTACATCAACCAAGGTTAATGAGCTTGAACAGAAAAATTGGAATGGATAACCACCTTTGCAGAATAAACAATAAGGAAGAGTGTTGAAGAATATTGTTTATTCTATGAAAAATTTATATTTTATATTTTTTTTTTGGCTATAACTATGCCAGTAGAGGGAATTCTGGCAACATGGCCTTATTTATAAATGTAATCATTAGCTTTTTTTATTATCTGATTGTTTTTCGTGTGATTCTTGATACACTCACGTATTGATGTAATTAGTAGGGTTACAATATTTTTTGATAGTAAAATATCGATTTATTCTGGTTTCAATACTTCTTATTGAGGTTGTTATCTGTAGAAACGATCTACTTGAACACTGTCTTAAAGGTTTTTTTTTCTCCTCTAAATTTATGGTTCGGTTAAATTTATTATATCATAGCCTATGTAACCCTATGTATCTGATAGCCGGGCATCAGTTTTTCGACCGCTGAAACCGTGGTGATGAATAAAAAATGGTGCTCAGCAAAGGCAATACATCCCGCTGTTCAACGGAGTTATGCTTCTGAGCATGGGCCAAGTTTTCTTTTGGTTCTCTTTATCAACGAAACATATATTAAATTTTTTGTTTGAAGAGTGCGAATATATAGATAAACAAATACAATTCATAGGCACCAATTGCAACAATAGCTGTCAAGTTTTATAAACATGTTCTGTAATTAGTAATAACAGATGTACGATAACTTTAATTTGTAATATCACAAGAGATGAACACAATTTTTCTGTAAGCTATTATCGACGTTTTAGACGTCAGAAAAAGTTGCGGTTTGGTGCTTACTTGGTCAAAATCGGCTGAAAATTAAGAATTTTATGTCCATTTTTAGATGGGGGAAAAATGGGGCTCAGCCTGGATCAATAATTGGACCCTGCCCTGAAGGAGCATCTCAAAAAGGTTCATTCGGAATTGGCCAGGGAGGATTTCATACTTCAAATATAATTAAAGAACACCACCGAGCATAAAGAGGTCAAGATTGGATATGGAACAGGAATTCTCTTCACCACTCTAAGATGTTAGCTTCATCAATCTCCCTTCTTATAGCGAAGCAGAAGAATCCACACACAATTTGAAAGACACTCGTTAAACCTTGCATGATAGAGGCTGCTCGTCTTGCCCTCGATCATGACTGCGTCAGTAAGCTTAATCAGATAAGTCTCTCGGACAACACATTAAGAAGCGCATCGATGCCATGGCCCAGGATATCAAGCTTCAGGTGACGGAGAAAATACGAAAACCTCCTTTCTTTGCAATACAACTTGATGAGACAACAGATGTCGCACAGCTTTCACAACCTTTGGTTAATGCTCGGTTTCCTTCGGAAAATCGGATTGAGGATGAGTTCCTCTTCTGCAAGCCACTGATAACTACAAAGGCTGAAGATGGCATGAACATCGTTTCCAACTTCTTTCAAGAAGAAAATCTCTTGTGGGAAAAGTTGGTTGGTGTATGCACGGAAGGAGCTCTCAGCATGCTCGGCTCCAAGTCAGGATTTAAGACTCTGGGGAAGAAGAATCCGGCTGTAATTACAACACACTGCGTGATCCACCGTGAGGCTCATGCCTTCGCAACTGTGATCCGCATCGTCAATCATATCAAAGGACCACCTCTTCTACACATCTGTTCGTTGGTTGTCAAAGGGCAATGTTCTTGCTCGTGTATTTGAGCTCTTTGATGAATTGCAGATATTTCATGCAGCTCAAGGGAAGGATATGGAGCAGTTTTTAAAAGACATTCGAGAGCCGTTAAGTGTAATCTTGCCTATTTGGCAGACGTGTTCGAAGCTTTGACCCGACTCAACCGGCAACTACTGGGCCCAGATACCATCAAGGCTTTCCTCGACAAGCTGGCTCTTTGGGAGAGAAAAATTGATGGGAAATGTAGCTTCGTTCCAATGTCTGAATGAGGTCGTCGGTGAGCCAATTGCAGAAGAGCAGCAAGATACCAAGGAGCAGTTGTCAAGCCTCGAACAAGAGTTCAGACGCTATTACCATGATATTGATGCAAATTAGAGTGCACAACTTAAACTTGCCCTCAATCCTTTCGCGCTACAATGTAGACAATCTTCTTGATGACTTACAAGACGAATTTTTGGAACTCAACCACACCGCAGAAAAGAGGAATTCCAGGAACAAGAGCAGTTCAGCAACTCTAATTGCTGGGCAAAAATGGTTTCCGCTTTCCCAAAGACGAACACATTCACTATGAAGGTATTAAGTTTCCTTTTCTCGAATGCAACTTACCATTTGTGAAAGTGGTTTTCATCGACTCTACTGGTTATCACAATCAAGGCGCGAAACAGGTTGGATTCTGGAACGCCAACATTCCGAGTATGCATTGAGGCCACACAGACACCACGTGTTTATATGATTGCAGGAAAAAAAGCAAGTACAATCTCGCATTAAAAATACAAGCGTATAATATAATTATATATATTATATATATAATATATATATATATATATATATATATATTATATATATTATATATATATATATATATGTTAATAATTACTGGGGCAAGAATTTAAAACTCGGCTGCGAACACTTGGTGGCGAAAGTTGGTTTGGGGATAGCCGGCCTCTTAAAAGTTCGATTCCTTTAGTCCCCCGTTACCCCTGCTGAGAAGTGGATAAGACGTTAAAAGAAGTATATAGTATATATATATCAGTATACTTATATAAGTATATATATATATATATCTTATATATATATATATATATAGTATATATATATATAATATATAATATATTATATATAATAATATTATATATATATTCTATATATATAATATAATATAAATACATATATATATATACTATATATATATCATATATATTATATATATTATATATATATAATATATATATATATTATATATATATATATATATATTATATATATAATATATTATATATATATATTATATATATATATATATATATATATATATTAGTATAATAAATTCATTAATGGTACAGAAGGGGGCGGTAAGGCTGGCTTTTCTTTTCGACTGTTGTCATGTTCTCTCCTACGGCTTTTCTTTTCCGATTGCTGTAGAAGCCACCTTACCCCATCTTGGCTTAAAAGCTTATTAATAAAAACACTTCAAGATAATTATTATATATATTATATATATATATATATAATATATATATTATATATAATATATATAATATATAATATATATATATATATATATAGTAAATAAAGAACTATTGTGGAAGTGAAGAAAATTGCCTTCTTTGGGGTCGGAACCAACGCCATGTTGCGACTGAGACGTCGACAGTACTCGGACGCTCTACTGACTGAGCCATCCTCTAACACAAAGTTAGATTCAAGAACAGCTTTAAACGACCGAGCCCCCTTCAAGGCGAATATCATACTAGGTTTTTCACCCCTTTCTTTCCCGTCGTTCTGTAATATTTGAATAAATGTAAATACTGCAAAAGACCGCAGCTTAAATTAAGGTTGCATAATAGGAAGATGGCGGGGTTTTTGTGAGGGGTATGGTTGTGGCCCACCCATGGGCAAGGGATGGAACCCTTACAGCTGCGATTACCAATGTAAGTGGGGTCCGTCACGGTCCAGTGAAGCTCTAGGGTGGCATTAGTTTCCAACTTCATTCAAGAAGAAAATCTCTCATGGGAAAAGTTGGTTGGTGTGTGCACGGACGGAGCTCCCAGCATGCTCTACTCCAAGTAATGATTTAGGGCTCTGGTCAAGAAGAAGAATCCGGCTGTAATTGCAACGCACTGCGTGATCCACCGTGAGGCCCTTGCCTCCAAGACGCTTAATGCTGCCTTCAAGCCCACCTTCACAATAATGATCCGCATCGTCAACAATATCAAAGGACGAACACTCAACACGAAGCTGTTTTGTCAGTTGTGCCAAGACATAGATTCGTCGCAGCAAGACCTCTTCTACACATAAGTTCGTTGGTTGCCAAAGGGAAATGTTTTTGTTCGTGTATTTGAGCTCTTTGATGCATCGCCGATATTCTACGGTATATTTTATAGAAAGTCCTGGTAGGGGTCATGGTAGGTTTGGTATTACTAAAAAGGGTCACGCACCTAAAAAGTTTGGGAAACGCTGCTCTACGGAATCTTATGTTGTATAACATACCAAAAAGTTGGGCTTCTAATATTGATCGTGGGAATAAAAAGATCCAAAATATGTCTTCTAATTTACCCTATTCAGACAACATCTGAAATGTCAACAATTTATACCTAAATCCAAAATTCTGTCAGCGGGAACGATAATAGAATAAAATAGAATATCTTTTCTCAGAAAATAGTTTTCTTCGTCGGATGAAAATATTCCTGCTTTGGCAAGGCTTAAAATATCTGAATTACTAATTAAACTTTTAAGATATATTTCTGAAATAAATGCTTTAATTATTACAAAAAGCTTCCAATAAATCTTTATAAACTTTACAATTAAATAACTTTACTAACTATTTTATAAAAAGTTATTTTATTTAGCATAACTTAACCGTCTGAACGCAATGCCCTGTTTGTTGAGAATACATCCTGCAATATTAAGATGAAATCTTGCACAATTTTAAAGGGAAGTTTTTCTTTAGTGTGAATAGGGTATAAAATTTAATAGGGAACTGAACACATTATAAATGCTATGAATGGACCTAAATAACTCTGCAAATCTTAATTTTCTTCAGCGTTATTCATTTTCGGTATAAACTATTTCTGATCCCATTTGTAACACAGACTGCAACTTTATAGCTCTTAAAATGTAATTCCGACTTTCCATCATACCCACCCAACCCTATGTATCTCCTGACTTTTTGCAACTTATGGGGGTGGGAGAGGAAGTAACTACTACTGGAATGATTCATGCTTCGAGTAATTATTTCCACCAAATCAACAAAGAATTTGGTTGCAAAGAGTTTATTCTTAAAAGTCTTCGCTTCTCAAAATACATTTTTCAATTGCATTTGCCCTCACCATTAAGACTAGAAATGGAACACATCTGGAATGGAAAAACTCGTTTCTCGTCTACCATTTCAGAATTCCAATAAGCCCAGAATCGCTACAAGTTAAAAGTAGTTTGAAGAAAAACTGAACTTTAGAAACTTCAATTTTTTACTTCTAAAACTAAAATTGTAAAATAGCTTTATAATCTTAACTCTCCTCCTCTTAATTAATTAAGCGCACTCCCAGCAAAGTTAAAACTAATGCTCTCACTAAAAAAGTTAACCTCTATGGCCTACTCATTTAATTCTGCTAATTTAATCCGCATTCTTGATCAGCTAAAATCTTTTCTAGTGATCAAATTAGTTTCATCGCCAAGGGTCAAAAACAGGACTATGGAAAATGAACTATTGGGGGACCATTGACACTTGCAAGGTCACCCTCTAAACTTCCTTCTTAAGGTCGTTTCCTCATATCTTGGTTTCTTTCATACAAATGTTAATTTAATTTTAATTAAAAACCTTCCATCGTTTTCTAATCCTATTCTCTTATTTGCATATAGCTTTTCATTCCGTCATTCCCCTCAATTCAAACTGAGTTTAGTGGTCTTTTCACTAGTATTTCGACTGTATTCGCAACTTCCAAAATACAGTCCCAGAGGGGTCGTCTGAAATTTCCCTTTCTCATTTTCCCTCAGCGCCAACTCACAATTTTTTCTTTTTCACTTTTAAATAAACAGCATAAACATTTTTAATTGTGCCATGTAAAAAAAAAAAATCTTATTAAAAAAAAAGTTACGAGTGTGTCTTTTGAAAGGGGAGGAATTATATTCTGGGTTGCAAGATTATCCTCCTCATTTTTCACTCTTTAGATTCCATTATTTTAAATTTTTAAATTCAACTTTGATTCCGGCTCCTACTCCAGCCTTCTTGGTCTTTTGACATAAACTTCAACTTCAATTTCTCAAAAATTTTGTAATCATTATAATTTCTAAGTAAATAAGGTTTTTAATTACATTACTCCAGTATTTTGAATCCACTTTTGCCCGAATTGCTGACACTTGATATGTGTGCTTCCACTGCTGCATTTAACTTTGACTATGTCATATTTACAAACCATTTCAGTTGATTTTATGGAGTCTGCTCAAAGTTTATTTCACAAGGTTCAAACGTCTGAAAAATACATTCTTTAGAAATGTGTTACACATGGCGGTTTAGTTTTATTAATTTTTAAAAACAAACTTGAAATTGTTAATACATAAAGAAAAAAGGAGAATGAGAATCCTATAATGTATTTCATACCAGAAATAAACTTTAACTTAAAACATTTTGGTATTGCGTAGTTAAAACTATTCTTATTCTAACCAATTTGTGAGCAAACAGATTCATAAATTGCTTCGTTATCATTTATAAAAGTTTCTATTTCTCATTCTCCTCCACAATTTATTTTTCTTATTTTACCAAACACTTATTTCTGCTATGGTCATGTTTTGGCAATTTCTCTTAACTGTCCTCTAATACAGTATAGTTATTTGAGCATTTTTCTATTGAGATTCCAAACACTAAAAAATTTACCAAAAATTTTAATATGATACAATTTGTAATTCATTAATTAAACAAATTTTCTTTCTATTCATTTATTAATGAGTTCATGAGAATAACAAAAATATGTAGGTAACATTTTAACCTTTAAGTGCAGTTAAAAAAATGAAAACGTAAATTTTGCAGCGATGGAAATGATATATTGTAACGCAAATATTAAACTCTAAATAGTGTCTAATATCGAATTGCTGACTTTAACATGACTTAGTTAAATTTACAGTTAGAAAAATCCATTTCCGGATGTTGCTCCATAAATCTGTAAAAAAAATATATATATTAATAAAAAATAAAAAACAGATATAAAAGGAATACTTTGAAATAGTTGATCAGAAAAGCTAACAAAATTTCCCCTACATATTAGTAGGGTCCGCAGATAAATTATTAAAACTATTAACATTTTCTAAACACCTTTTTGAACACAATTACATTTTTGAGTCCAATATTAATACACAACAAATAACAAATATAAATTACAAGAATATAATGTACATTTCCAAAGAAAAATACATTAAGAGCAAACTTACTTTTTTAAAACATCTTGCTTCTTCTGATCTTCTGAGGTTGGTAGGCCGAGTTCCTTTTGACGCTGGTCGTACATCATTTTTTCGACCATTCCTCGAGTTTCTCCGTCTAAATCGCTTAACTTCGTCGACTCATAGTTAATCTTTTTTATACATTTTTTTGTATCGACTCTAGTTCACAGAGATTAATCTGTATCAATGCCGTCCTGCGTTGTTTTTATTCTCGTGAGAATTCCAAGAATTTACGAGACGAGACCGTGAAGAGCTTCACCACACAATATCCGAGTGTAGTGATGCTAAGAAGAAGACATAAGTAAATTATATAATATAATAAAAAAAAAATATAAGTTTAAATATGAAGTTGAATCCAATTTTTTGAAGAATTTTTCAATTCTGCCTTTGCAAAGGCAGGGAGGACGTAGGATCCCTCCGAAAAGATGAAATTAACACTTATAAGGCTTATGGGGTGTTAGGAGGAGCTGGAACATCCCACTGCACTATGGTTCGTTCTCATACAGAGATTATACGGTATATAGCAATCTATAGGTTATACAGTAGCAATTTTTTTTTTTTACACCATTAAAAATCACACTTCTTTTACAACCCTTTAAAGAAAATAAAAAATGGTGATAGCAAAAATAAATTCGAAACAGCTCCCAAAACTAACCACTAATTCACCCACTCCCCTCATCCCCTGAATTGACGACAACGATGCTGTTAGTGCCACCACAGAATTCCCATTTGGTTGAACACTCAACACTACCTTTTTCCTCTAAACCTCACATTTTGTTTTAAATCAAAACGCAGTTGTTTGAGTGCTTCGACCACAAAGAATACTCTTATATCTCTTATTGTGGCAGTCCTCGATTTTCATCCAAATGCCGATGTTGAATGAGCTACGCTCTTATTTACCCTCTGAATTTTCTACCGTATGGCTTAGACTCTTATTGTCGATTTATATGTTACTTTACAATCATAAGTTCTTCGAGTATCTCAACTTCAAAATGAAGCACATTATCTCGTCTTCGTTGTCTGAAATCATTATTAATGGTAATTTCGTTCACCACAGACGATGGCTTTCCTCTATTTTCAAGATACAGATAGTAAACAGGCCTACAAATTTTCAGTCCTTAATAACCTTGAGCCGATAGATAACTCCCTGCCTGTATCCCTCACTGTTTTGGAGACAAGTCCAAAATAAACTTTTTTTTTTTTAAATTTCCAACCGTTCTCCTTAAACTATCAAACTCTTTCCCCCTTTCGTTTGCTCCTCTAATCTTAGTATCTCTGTAGCCTGTTTTATTTCTTAGTCTTTTGCAGAATGCTGACGATTAAATTGTCGCATCAATCACTTACACTAATGATATTACATGGATACTGTTCTTCTGAACTCTCAACACAATATAAGAAACATCTTCCTTTGAGAAGAGCTCGTGCAACTCGCCTTTCTACACAGTCTCTTCCTTTCTCTCTCCAACTCTCCAAATCCAAACAACGGCAATGATTCTTGGTTTGAATATAAACAATAAACTATCTTGGAAACCTCACATCACAACGGTTGAAAGGCGGCCTCAAAGAAGCTGGGAGTTCTCTTCAGGTAGCGAGAATTTTTTTCCGAACAGTTACTAAAATTTATAGGGGTCTTATCCGCCCTTGTATGGAGTACTGTTCCCACATTTGGGGGGGGCTCCGGTTTCATCCTTTTGTTGGATAGGGCTGAGTCTAAGGTTATAAGATTAATTAACTGTCCCCTGCTTTCTAACTCCCTTGATTCTCTATCTCTGCGACGTGGAGTTGGTGTTCTATCTCTTTTTACTATAGGTATTACAAAGGAAGGTGCTCGAGGGAGAGAATTAAATAAAAGGAAAAAAAATGGACTGTCTGCATTCCCCCCTCCCCCACCATTGCATGGCCCTCGTAATAAAATGGGATGCCCTGCTTTCTCATGAATTCTGTACGAGTATTGGGAACTCCAGGCTTGTTCGTTGTAGTGCCTCCTTCTCTTCTGGGGAACTATTTGCCTCCATCTTTTATTTATTATTTTTTTTTTGATACATTTAATGCCCCATCTCTTAAGTCCTCCGTCTGCGTCCACCTCAGGGGGTTTGCGTTAGGTTGTGATTGGTGGGGTTTTCCCATTGTTGTTGTTGTTGTTATTATTATTATTATTATTATTATCTCCACTCCTTGATAAGGGCTCTGTCCGTTAGTGGTGGTTTATAATATACAATATATATATATATATAATATATATTAATATATATATATATAGTATATATATATATAATATAATATATATTATATATATAGTATATATAATATATATATAATATAATAAATATATATCCATAATATATATATAGGTATATATAATGTATATATAAAATCACCCACCTTCCACATTGACTAAAAGTAAGGGTGTCACATGCACCGGAAACAGAAAAAGTAGAAGAATAGACGGCGTCGAAAAGAAAATCAGCTTACCACCCCTAATACCCTTAAAGTGATGAACTCGTAGCATCAGAAAAATCCATCACTTGGGCTTCATGGGACTGCGAAGGACCCTCACTATGCATCTCGTCATGTAAGGGTTCATCGCTTGGCCCAGGTGGGCCACACTAACTATATCCCTCACAAAGAACCCGCCATTCACTCCTATTATGCACTTTCTTCCCTCCTCCAGGGATTCCCGGACCGGCCGCGGCCACAGGTACACGTCTCCCAGCAGGGTCGATCTGCACACTCACCAGGATAGGCCTCTTAACCAACCGACCATCATCCATTTCTTTCCACATGACGCAAACACACTCAATGTACTTTTTTAGTCGCAGTCATTTACTTTCCTATGTTCACAATAACAACGTCCTAATACGTTTGCAATCCCTCATTTTATCAATCTTCTCACATCCTAACACTATATATAGATATCTATATAGATATATATATAATATATTATATATATATATAATAATATATATATATATATATATATAATATATATATAATATATTATATAAATATATATATATATATATATATATATATATATATATATTATATATATATAACTATAATAAATATAATATAATAAT
>JABUQX010031867.1:40000-45000 GCA_015478945.1 Trachelipus rathkii
GGTACTTTGCAAGTCGATAACGGTTCCATCATTCACACTTATGGTTTCAAACAACTCCATCTTACTCTCTCTTTTCGCCGTGACTTCCTTTGGAATTTTATCATCGCCGACGTTACTCTTCCCATTATTGGTGCCGATTTTCTTTCGCACTTCAATATCCTTGTTGACTTACACCATAACCGCTTGATCGATTATGAGACTTAGTTCTCTTCTTCCTCTTCTGTGGCACTTCTTCTATAAGTGGTATCCATTTTCCTTCTGGTAACAACTCTTTCGAATCCCTTCTGTCTTTCGAATTTCCCGATCTTGTCTCTCCCATCTCAACCTTCCCGGAGGTTAAACACAACATTGTCCACCACATCGAGACGAATGGGAGACCTCCTTTCTCTCACGCCCGTCGTCTTGCACCTGACAAATTTCAAGCTGCTAAGCTGGAGTTTAACACTCTGCTTCAACAAGGCATCATACGTCCTTCCAAGTCCCACTACTCCTCCCCTCTTTACCTTGTGCTCAAACCTAATGATGACTATCGCCCCACTGGCGATTACAAATCCCTTAACGCCATCACTCGTCCAGATAGGTATCCTGTTCCTCACATACAGGATTTCACGGCTAATCTGTCTGGATGTAACATCTTTTCTAAAATAGATCTTGTGAAAGCCTTCTATCAGATTCCAGTAAACCCTGCTGAAGTTCACAAAACTACTGTTTGAATTTCTACGTATCCCATTCGGCCTTCGTAACGCTGCGCAATCGTTCCAACGTTTCATCGATTCAATCCTCCGTGGATTGCCCTTCGTATTCGCATACATCGATGACCTGCTCATCGCCAGCTCCTCTGCGGAAGAGAACCTCTCTAATCTTCACCAAGTGTTCACAAGGTTGGTCGAGTATGGCATGCGTGTAAATACATTGAAATGTGTTGTTCGTGTCTCTTCACTAACCTTCCTTGGCCACACTATCTCTTCCGAGGGGTCCGTCCTTCGATGACCGTTCTTACTTATCCCTTGCCCCAGAAGCAACGTCAACTTCGGAGATTTCTTGACATGTGAACTTTTAACACAGATTTCATCCTCATTCATCCCCTTAACTTCGTCCCTTTAGCTCTCTTCTCAAACTTCCTAGAATAAACGGTTCTTTGGTCTCCTGTCACCACCGTCGACTGGACCGATCGAGGTCCACACCACGCCTACACCATCCATTACAAGCAAAGCGCAATGGCTTCTTCCGTCTCATCCTCGTATTTCCCTTTCTAACCCAATCCGGCACCCCGACTGCGGAATTCATAGTCAGACCGACGCTCGGATTATGCACTGAGTGCTGAGTTCCTGCAGCAGTTTTATAGAAGGTGAATAAGCTTTCTTGCATCTTCCAAGAAGCTTCAGCCTGTGAGGTTCGGTACAGTGCTTTTGAAGGGAATTGCTGGCCATTACCCGCTATCAAACACTTCGTATTTATCGAAATGTCGAGATTCAATGTTTCTTACTGATCACACTACAGCCCATCACTCATACCACACTGCCTCTACACGTTAGCAGTCCCCACGTGGAAGACCGTCATCTTGAATTTATCGCTCAATTCACTACCGATATTCGCCATGTTAAGGGTGCTGAGAACATCCCTGCTGATGCCCTTTCTCGTATCAATGCCATATCTCCTCTTCCTTCTCTCAACTACGAAGAGATGTCCCGCCTACAGCAGCTGGAAGAATTTACGTTCCCAGCTAACTCCACCTTCGACATCCAGAGTGTGGAAGTGTTCGGTTCCCCTTCCCACTTTTATGTGATATGTCTTCTCGTTTGCCCCGCCCTGTTGTACGAACTCCCATGCGTCGTCACGTCTTTAACACCATTCACAAAGTCTCGCATCCAGGTGTTAAAGGCTCACAAGTTAAGGTTGGTAAACACTTTGTTTGGCCATCCCTTCTCCAGGACGTTAAGCTGTGGACTAAACAGTGCCTTAGTGCCAACGTTCGAAAAGTCCATAGGCATACTAACGCTCCTGTCGAGCAATTTCTTCCTCCGGGACAATGCTTCGACCAAGTCCACATAGACTTAGATGGTCCTCTATCTCCTTCCAATGGCTACACCCACATCCTTACCTGCATCGACCGCTACACCCACTGGGTCAAAGCCATTCCTTTACAAGACACTTCCAGCGAAACCATAGCCCAGGCTTTTCTATACAATTGGATCGCAGGATTCGGTACTCCTTCCACGGTCTCAACAGACCAAGGCCGACAATTTGAATTTTATTTATGGAAAGACCTCATGGTTCTCATCGGTTCCAAACGCCTCCGCTCCTGCAGTTACCATCCACAGGCTCAAGGAATGATAAAGCGTTTCCACCATCAGCTCAAATCTTCCTTGATGGCGCATGGAAATCCCGAAAATTGGTCCGAGACTCTTCCCCTCGTCCTCCTTGGCATTCAGACTTCATACAAAGAGGACTTGCAGTGTTCATCCGCTGAACTGGTGTACGATTCTTCCATCCGCATCCCTGGTGAATTTATTCTCCCTTCACCCACTACTTCGGATCATCACACCATCCTCGCCCGCCTTCGTCAGTGTGCTGATTCTTGGAAGCCTTCCCTACCTCGTCAGACTCGTCGTGCTACTTACATTCCTTCCGAACTTGATTCCTGTTCACACGTGTTGGTTCGTCACGACTCACATCGCGGTCCACTTCAGGCCAGATACGACTGTCCCTTCCGTGTGTTGCAACGTCATCGCAAGTTCTTCTCCCTTCAGAAAGGATCCAAAGTGGAGAACGTTTCGATTGACAGGATCAAGCCAGCTTTTCTGGATTCTGATCCCAACAAATCAGTTGATCCTTCATCACCATCGCTTTCCATCCTTCTTATCCTACCTAGTGTACACCACCCAACCACCCTTCCTCCTGTTCCTTCTTGCTCTACTCCGTTGTTATCTATTGCTCCTCCCGCTCGTTCGTCTGTTCCTCTTTCCTCCGCCAGACTTCTCTTTCTTCCTTTTCGTTATTTACCCTTCCTCCCAGTTCTTCTCTTTCTTATCCTTCTTCGCGTGCCGTTCGGCCTCTTCACCGTAAGACTCCGTTCTTGTCGCGGGGGGGGGGAGTAATGTTGCCTCTCTCTCTCTCACTTTCTCTATCTCTGTTGAGCTTCAATTTTTTATTGTTTTAAACGATTTTTACCTTTATTGGCATTCAAATTTTTATCCGCAAGCAAGACTACTTTTTATCTTGACTTCAAACCCCCCAAAATTCTTTTTGTGTTCCTTAAAGGTTAGACTAACGTAAAAGGGGGTTGTAACAGTTTTTTCCTTGCGAATAGAAATATATACAACGTGTTCCTCCAATTCTTCTATTTACATTCGCCTTGATCTTAAGTTCCGTCAACACGCGCTTATTCGTGCTCCCCGCGCTCTAATTTGTACGCTTCTGACGTCTCATCCTTTTTTGCAACCTGATTTGCAACTGTGTTTGCTATTTCTTTGAGAAAGTTGTTTTAATCTTTTAAGCCCGGGGTGAGATTTTCTGAGTAGTTTTTAGTTATAAGTCTTTAATATTTTTAGTGTTTGAAAATTTAAAAAGTGTTTATTATATAATTAGTTGTTCTTTACATAATGAAAATTTCATTTTAGTGTCAGTGTACATTTATAGTTCAGTATTACTTTTCATATATTATTTTTAAGTATCAAAATGTAATTTCTACCAGCCCCTCTCGCAAATTTTTTTTTTCATGATCTAGAAATCTTCAAATTTTTTTTTTTTTAGGTAAATTCATTATTATTATTATTTTGTTGTTATTTTTATTATCAATTATTATTTATCTTTTTTTAAATTTTTATACAGTGTTGTTTGCTTTGCTTTGCTATGAGTTTTTGCCTTTCTGATTTGGATTAAACACTAAAACTGTTCCTGTGTTATGTTTTTCCCATTGTGTCACAAACACAGATATAGTGATATACCTCGCAAAACCCCGCTATTCACTCCTATTATGCACCTTTCTTCTCGCCTCTGCCAAACTCACATTCCATTCCCCTTCCTTCAGATAATTCCTTTGCTGACTCACTCCACTTTTACTTCGGTCTTCCGGGGGTCGATTCACAGCACACTATCATCCATTCATATCCTTCCATAGTCACCAACCATCTTAATACATTTTGCTTATTCTCTGTCATTTACGGCTTCTTCGCACCACACAACTCTCTATCACGTTCATTCCTTATTTTTATCAATTGTTCCCACACTTAACACGTCCCTACGATTGTCATCTGAACAGATTGTATCTTAGATCTATACCTCTTATTCCACACCATAGTTTCACTACTAAACATTAACAGGGGTAACAACATATCCTCATTGCAAAGCCCTGGTGCACTCAAGACTTAGTCCTTTTGTATCCACAAAGAATTTAATTGCATCAGCCACCTTCCTATCATTCATAACTTTACTGCTACAGACTTCCGCAATCATCCGTCCTTTCAGCTAATCATATTATGCCTAAATTTTTAAAACTCGGATACATGTTCCAAATGGTTCACCATCCAACATGATTTTTCACAACATGGCCTATTACACCACACTACCACCACACTTCTCTTATTATATTTAATTTCAATATATATATAATATATATATATATATAATATATATATATATATATATATATACTATATATATAATATATATATATATAATACTATATATAATATATAGTATATATATTATATATATTATACTCATCTTCTCATCATTACCTTTTTTCTCACCCAAACTGGGATTAAGGTGCGTACATGCATCGGAAAAGAAAACCAGTAGAAGAATATGACAAAAGTCGAAAAGGAAAGTTTCCCCATACCCTTAAGTGCACCCTCTGTATCGCGATTAAGTTAGTAAGAACTCGTCGCAGTCAGAAAATCACCTAGAAGCTTTCACGGAACTCGCGACGTGACCCCCACTATGTAATCGTCAATGTAAGGTTTATCCCTTGCCCAGGTGGGCCACAACCATACCCCGCT
>JABUQX010031867.1:52500-65000 GCA_015478945.1 Trachelipus rathkii
TATTAATTATTATATACTGGTGATTTATATATTAGATATATATATATATTTATATATAATATAGTATATATATATATATATATATTATAATATATATATATATATATATATATATATATATATTACGAATATATATTATTATATATATATATATATATAATATACTTAATATATAATATATATAATTATTATTATATATATATATATATAGATATATATAGTTATATATTATATATATTATATAGGTATATTGTTTTATATATATAATTATATATATATAATATATATAGTAATATTATTATATATAAAAATAAGTAAAACTCTGACCCTGATATGCTGCTTACTACTAATTAATTAGTATAATTGAATGAAAAAGATTAAGTGTATTAATTTAATTATTGTCGTTCCCAGGATTACCATTCAGGAATTGGACCGGAATAATAAGATAAAAAATAGAAAGAACGGTGAAAGAGATCTAGTAATGAACATGGTATTATATATCATAAAAATATGAAACGTGGATTAAGTACGTTCTGGTTTTTACGTTTTTAAATCAATTTACTAACAA
Organism: Trachelipus rathkii; assembly: GCA_015478945.1. Taxonomy (NCBI): domain Eukaryota; kingdom Metazoa; phylum Arthropoda; class Malacostraca; order Isopoda; family Trachelipodidae; genus Trachelipus; species Trachelipus rathkii. The sequence continues at coordinate 53,069 of JABUQX010031867.1, forward strand.
TGTGCGAAGCATTAAGTTAAGAAAAAATAACGAGTGGGTGGATTCTCTCTTAACAGAATAAGTGGAAAAATTGTGTTTTCAGTTCCCAGAGGCTTTTTAAAAAAAAAAGTGTATGTGTTTGTGTTATAATTCTTATTAATATTTTAGGAGTATGATTCTCTATACACCTGACTTAAAAGCAAACGAAGAGTAACACCACAAGGAAACTAATCTAAAAAGTTTACTCTTTAAATCATCATTCATTCAATCGATGAAATTTCTTCGGCTATATAAAATTCCAATCTAAGAAAATTCTGCCGCTTACTTCAGGAGATAAAAAAGAAAAGTTGGAAAAGTGTTAAACCAACTAAAGGATCCACAATTTCTGTAATTGCAACAGTATATATATTGAAAGTGCAAAACGATGAAGATGGGGGGGGGGGGGAACAGGTGGATTTTCGAGTAAAAGGACGGTACCATTGCGAAAAGTCACAATCTTTAGTTGGAAAATACATAAATATATTAGTTCTTATTAAAGGAAAGCTTTTAGGAAAATACAAAAATATTAGAAATTGGCTATTTGGACAGTATAAGGAACAAAAAGAAAAAGAAAGAAGCAAGAATTGCCCACTTGATAATGAAGGCAGGAGAAAGTATAGAAATACATAAATTTATATGCAAGGGCTACTCTCACACGAAACCACATTTCAAAACTACAGATATGTCATTTGAAAGAAAAAAAACGGATTAATTTCGAGTTATGACACGTCAAAGTTTAATGTAAAGTTACTGATGTAGAAAATGTGTTTGTTAGAGAACGTCGTAAACGTTCACTTCTACACTTTGATGAAAATTGTTGAAGTTTCATCATAGCCAAATCAGTTTTCCGACAACGTAGAATAAGGCTCAATTTCAAAATGTGGTCTAAAGGCTTACAATTAATATACCCCATTTTGTGTTCCTTCGAATATAACCTTCTTCATTTCGGGTTTCCTAACAAAGAATGGCATCATTGTTCTAGGCTGCGAGCACCAAGAAGTTTTGCGCAAACACCCATCGCACCAAAAGACCAAAAGTTTTTGTCGGCAATTCGTACCCTCTTTTTAAATGGGCACGCCCGCCTCAATATCTTTTAAAATCACTGGGCACCCGCCTCAATATCTTTAAAAAATCACACCATTTACCAAAATGCGCTTTTACTATGGCACATCACCCCGGTGCATCATCAAATGCCTACATATTTTACATATTTCAGCAAGCAATCTAAGCTAAGTGTCTGAACCTATTGTAAAGTGTTTTGGGATGGGAACAGTGCGACCATCTGGTGGATCCAAAATTTGTGGGATTAAACATGGTGAGAGATAAGCTAAATTTTGAAAGGCTATTAAGAGATAAAACCCTGTACAACAAATCTTGACCAGTAATGTAACTAACAAATAGGGCTTGTATGATTGTACCATATTCATAAAAATATAAACCTTTAATTGAGGAGTATTTGACATTTTCATTCAAAGACGTTTGATGCCTCTTTGCGTATAGAGGTCAATATATGCTAACAAAAGCCCCAATTCATTATTAATCTCCACATACGTTCCTATGCTTGGGAAGGATTCGTTCAACTTAAATTAAAGAAGAAAAAAAATATTATTTAAGAAGAACATATTAAGGATAAAAAGAAATATTTTAAAAGGCAAATTGTTCCATTTACTTATTTACCGATTTTTTTTTTAGAGGAATCTACAATGGCAGTATACACAGAAAAAGAATAAATAATATCTAACATTAGCTGATGTAGGTATTTGTAGAAATAGTGATATTTCTATTACAACATGCTTACTATTTACTACAACTTAAAGGCGATTTGATAAAGTAATTAATAATAATAAAAAAATAAAATATACACACACACATAATGAATAATCAATAATAAATAATAATAATGGAATAATAATAATAATACGGTCCAGCGTGATCTCTTAACCTTGTCACTCCAACGTCACCAAAAATATTTTCTTTTAGGGTGTCAGTTGACGGAGAATTTAATTTAGCACTCTAGTAAGTGATTCCACTTAATTCATTTGACACTAAAAAAAACTTTTATTTTTAAAGCAAAAGACTCGAGAAAAGGAGACACAAATTTCCAAAAACGTCCCAAAACTTTGCTTTTCGGTAGTGGCCTTAATATTAGAACATCTCCGCTCTGATTGATATTATTTTTCGGAGAGTCCATCACATTTTCAAAGTTGCACTTGGCTCACTTCTGAATTGAAACAACATGTTATAAAAGAGTGTGTCGTGGAGAGAGACGGAGAGAGAGATGAGAGAGAGAGAGAGACGGAGGAGAGGGAGAATGAGTGATGATGAGGGGATTTTGGAGCGGGTTTTATCGTAGTGATGTGATGGAAGGTGTTACGAGGAGCAGAGAGTGATGTGCGAGTGTGGTATGACCCGAGAGAGGAGTGAGGAATTTGTAGGAGAGGGTGTGTTGTACGTGGAGAAACGAGGAGTGGATCTGCGAGAAAAGTGTTATGAGAAGAGATGTGGCGTGGAGAGAGAGAGCCAAGAGGGAGAGGAGTGAAGGGATGATGAGAGGAGAGAGAGATGAGCCCGAGAGAGCAGACGAAGGAGAGAGAGACTGAGAGAGTAGGAGGTGAACCGCACACCGAAATGACTCCGTTTTTGTAGGGAGGAGAAGTGACAGATCGACTGATAGGAGTGGTAAGACTTTATGGTGAGAGAGAGAGAGACTCTTTTGCAAAGCAAGATGTAAATTTCCCTACCACCCTTGTTGTTATTTGTCATTTTACCAGTCTGACAGCAATTAAGTTAAGGTTTAAGAACAACCTACTTGGTAATTAATCCTCCACGATTTTCGTTAGCTTCCAAACCATAATTAGTTTAGGTATATTATATATAATATTTATATTACGGTATAGTTATTTACTATATATATAGTATATATTTGAGGTTAGTATGTATTATTATATAGTTGTGTATAGCTAGGTAGTTATTATAGTTATAGTATAGGGCGTGTTTGTTTATATAGTGATATATACCTATAATATATACTATATATATATAATATATATATAGTATATATATATTAAAATAGAAAAATTTTATTTTTGTTTTATTTTATTTAATATAAAAAGCGGCCCGGTAGACCACTCACCAACAAAGCGAGGGTCCCAGGTTCGTAACTGGCCGGGTGGAAGAATGAGAGATAATTCTTCTCCATTGGGATTGGTTTCGTCTTGCTCGGCCATGAGTTACACCCCCTTCTTGATTAGGGCTCTTGCCCGTGAGAGGTGGTGTTTAATACGGTTTGATATTGATATATAATATGCTTGAGTAATTATATATATATAGTGAGTGTGAGTACTCTTATTATATTATATATGGTTTATATTATTAATAGTATGTGAGTAATATATATATATAAAAGTAGTTTACTATTATATAGTATGAGTGATATTATGTAGTAGTAGGTTAAGTATTGTACCCTTTGTATATATAGTATATATATATATAGTATATTTCCCATCCCACAGCTCCCTGTCCGCGCCGCATCAGAGATTAGATCGGCACTCCGGTGCACAAAGCGGTGATACAGGGATATAATGAAAATGTTAAGTAGATAGAGCACAGGACAGGAGCGAAAAAAAAAAGCCCCCCCCATACACTCAGTTTGGAGCCAGTCGCAGTAAAAAGTCCACCCGTAGAAGCTTCGAATCACACTCTAAGTCTAGTTTTTGGTCAAAAGTGGGTAGTTGTGGTTTTTGAGCCAGGCCCACAACCTCTCACCACAAAAACACGCCAGTGGACACTTCCCTATTATGCACCATTCTTCTCGCCTTATCCTAAATTCATATTCCTTTCCCCCCCCCCCCCCCCCCCCCCTTTTTACTGACTCATCCATTTCTTTGGTCTCCCTACCGGTCACTTCCCAAACACACACCCACCTATTGTTATACAACAGAGTTGTTTAACCAGGACGACTGCCATCCAATGTTCCAAATTGAGCCAAAGGACGACTTTATACATTGATTATTTTCTTTTCACACGCACACAAGTCCTTAACAGTATCGATCCTCATTTATCAATTCTAATCCACAACCTAACACGCCCAAGATTATCCATTCTATACAGACTGCACCTTGGTAATACCGATTTACCTCTTATTTCACTACTATACATTAACGCTGGTAACAACATACCCTCATCCCTCACGCAGAATCCTGGCACACTCAAGAACTCAGAGTCCGCGCCTCGCAGTGTCTCCAATGATTTAATTCGACCATACCGAGCATTTCTACCACACACAAAGTTTTCTTATCTGAGCTACAGTTTAAACTTACTAGTATTGTTATCTCCATGATGAGATAGCTAGGGCTTGGCCCTTGGGACTAGTGGAGAGTCAGTGTGGCCCTTAGGTTAAAAAGTTTGGATTATTTAATTATTTTTTCCTTTTTACAAACACTTTGTTAATAATTATTGATCACTATATAATATATATGTATAACTAGGTTGTCTGTATATAATATATATTATATATATATATATATATATTATAGTGGGTGTTATTTAAGGTAGGAGTAGTTGTTATATATTAGTGGATATATATATATTATATTAGTTGATTGTATGTAGAGTGAGGTATATATAATAAATAATCTCACTATATATAAATATATATATAATACTATATATATACATACAGAGAAATTCATCGTAATTCTCTGACCAAATATTTATTCAGGCCAAGTGGCTTAAACATCTGATAGAAGAAAGAGAAGAGAAAGACGATTAAAGAAGAGACGGGAAAAGAGAAAGATGAGAAAAAGGATAACAAAGACGAAGAAAAAAGAAAAAAAAATGCGACAACCTTCTACAACTTTCCTTTCTATTTGCAAGCCTCACATTACGTTGGTTTGGGCGTCATAAGGGTTCCTTCAATATTTAACTTTATATTTATATATATAATAGTATATAGTATTATATATAGGTATAGTGATGTTTAGTTATGAGATATATATTATATTATATTATATAAATATTATAAATATACTATATATATATATATAGGTTGATTGTATATATAACTAGTGAGTATGTTACATCTCTATATAATATATAAAGTAGTAGATCCTTTTACGTGAGTGAGTGTATTATATATTAGTCCTCGTACTGATTAGTTTATGTTAGTTATATAGGAGTTTATTATGGGTAGTGACTGTTGTAGTGTTAGTATATATATATATATATGATATATATATAATAAGAATACATTTCGACGGGACAGTCTCCGTACTAGGTTAAATTCAGTCTACATGTAAAGGATCAATGTTTTGAATTTATCATCCCACCCTTGTTACATAAATGAAGATTCAAAAACCGGGTAGAAAGAAGAGTTCGGTGGTTAGACAAGAGGGAGGAAAATAGTTTTTAATGATAAAGAAGGGTTGGTGAAGGGTGAAACCCAAAAAAGATTGGTCGAGTGTTTATTCGACTTAGGAAGGTACATGAGATATGGAGAGAAGCTGAGCATAGGAAGATGCAATCTTCATGAAGGAAATTGAGCAGAGTAGATGATTATTTAGAAAGTTCACGGGGCTATTCTCTTAATCGAGAGCGATTTGTTTTCACGTTTCTCTCTATGTTATATCCGTACCTGACTGGAACCCTCGTGGCACCAAATCCAAATTGTATATCAAGTAACCCAAGGAAAGGTTATTGAACATTTCGAATGATAAGAAAATGGCAAAGTGAATAAATGGCACAGATTGGATTCCTTGAAAAATGTCGTCTCGCCATTGTGTAGTAGTGTAAACGAATACCTATATATAGAGAGTTTTTGTGATAGAAACGATACTTATGAGATATGAAGGATGAATTAGCTATTTCGATGATATTATTTTCGACATGTTACTTAAACTATTCAGTAGTATTTTAGCAGATAATAGAGAGAAGATCTGTGTATAATATGAGTGATAGTGTATCTGTGTAACAATACATCTGTTTAGTTAACTTTGACTGTCAAATTCAAAATCGGGAATATCATCTCAATCATTTCATCCTTTTTGTATCAATTTCTCTTCTCTCTACATTTCTTACAGAATTATTACTTAAGATTTTTATAGAAACGTAAGTACTTGACATTTTTAGCTTTAAACTGTTAATTAACATGCTTTTGCGACTATATATCCCTATATTATATATATACTAGTAGTTTTGATATATATCATGTGTATATCTATATATAGGTTTGTTAGTACTATATATAGTATAGTAGTTATATGTTCAAGTGAGTAGTCAGTATTATTGTATTGTCTATATAGTAAAAAATAATATTTGATATAGTGTGAGTAGTTTATACCTATAATATATATCTTGGTATGAATGAGATATTATAGGAATTGCGGTGTTGTCTGATGCAAGGTGTCTGATTGAGATGGCTTGTATTATTCCTAGGGTGTATTAGCGTGATCTAGATAAAGATTTGTGGTTAATTTTTGTGTTTAGTAACCAAGGCGAGGTCTAGCGATCAAGTGAATCGTCTTTCATTGCATGTAGATCTGTCTCTTACGCTGGAGTATGAGTGGTTTTAGTTTCTTTTAGGGTTTTTAAGTAAGATTAGTTTAGTATGTGTAGGTTTTGTTATAATTATTATTAGGGTTTCTTATGTAGAGGTATGTTATTTAGTTTTATAGTAGTGTTATATGTAGTTATGAGTAGATATGTGTTTAGTGGTAGTGACGTATTAAGTTATATATAATATGTTATGTTTTGGTATAACGGGTGTTTAGTTAGTGGGTTGTGGGTGAGTTGTATTTATATGGTTGAGGTATATAATATTATAGTGATTGTATGTTGAGTGAGTCCGACTTCATGCCAGTCCTTTCCACATGGACCAAACGCATTTGTTGCTGCATGAGGGTAGCCGTCCTAGTTTGTATCGCCTTTCGCTTCCCACCACACCAAGGTGTTGTGTTTGTGTCTCATCGTAAGTAAAAGTGTGTTTTTGGTATTCCTCGAGCTGATTGATGGGTCGTGTTAGATTGTCTTGTGCGGTCACACCTAAACACGCCCTTAAGATGTTGGTCCATGGGCTGTAGAGCTCTATTGTAGCGTTTATATCCTATACCTCTTATTCCAGCCACCATGGTGGTTCGTGCTATGTTTCTGGTCTGTATAATGGTTTAAACGTCTTTGTGTGGGTTGCTGGGGGTTTTGTGTGGGTGAGAGCTAGAATAGATACCCATAAGATATAATATATATAACCAGCTTAGGTTTTGTTATATGTGGTGCACTCGTTAAGGTTGTTGTTGTGGTATGTTCGTAGAAATAAGTGTTAGTTGTTGTAGTTAGATGTGTATATACCTATATATGTGTTGTGTGAGGGTGATTATGCTGGGTATATAGTTGAGTGTATTATGTGAGCGTATTTTGAGTGGTTGTTATGGGTATAGGTTTTGTGTGGTATGTTGTTGGTATGATGTTGTGGAATATAAAATATACGGTTTATGTTTCGGGGTGTATTTTGTATGGATATGTTTGATTAGGCTTAGTATTGCTTATGTGTTATAGTAGAAGGTGAGTGTAGTTGTAGAGAAGATAGAGATAGAGATAGAGATAGAGATTGAGAGAGAGTGATAGAGATAGAGAGAGAGAGACGGTGATCTGAGAGTGTAGGAGGAGACCAAGGAGCTTGTGAGTAGTTGGGTGTTTGTGGCGGTTGTCTGTGAGTGATCAATTAGTGATATGTATCATTGAGGCGCTCTAATATGTCCGAGAAATAGAGAGAAGACCTCTAACAAACGATTAACCAAGCAAAGTTATTAATGGACTGGCCTCTATGATTGCCCAGAACAATAACTAAAATAACAAATAGAGAGCGCTAGTTTGTAGTGGTAGTATAGTAAGATTGAAAGAGAAATAATCTATAAAAGGGAAAAAAAGAAAAAAAAAGCGAGAGCCAGGGATATAAGGAAAAAGACCTGGAGTTTACGGGTGTGGGGGGGTGTTTGGGAGAGAGAATGGATATGTTAGAGGAGATGCGTCGTTTTGTGGGTCAGGGTTGGAAGGGTTATGTGTGGGAGAGGCGATGTTATGTTACGGAAATGTTGTCGGGGTGTTCGATACGCTAATTTAAATGGGTGAGTATAAAGTAGATAAGGAGCGAAATGAATATGACAGACACATCAATAAATAAATAATATCGAAACATTTTAAAAACAAAAACAAAAGGCATTTAGTTTTATTTGATAGTTGGCTCTTGATAGTAAGTGATAAATAGTTGTCGCGAATGCGTTGATTAGAGTATGATACTAGGTGTGTTGTGTATTGTGAATTAATATAGGTGTTTAGTATATATATATATAATCCATATAGTATATATATGTTTAGTATATATAGGTGTTATGGGTATCCTAGATATATATTATTATAGGTATGTTGATATTAATAGCGTGAGGTGGAGAAGGTGTGGTTGATTTGTTGGTGTTGTTTGGTTGGTGTTTCGTCAGTGCTGTCGAGACCTAACCAGGTCGTTAGTACGCTCAATGCCCGAGATGTGTGGTAGATCTGGGTGATTCGTTTTCGGCACCGGGGTGCATTCGCCGATTTATATATATATATAATCTGTAGTAGTTTATGTGTGTTAGTGTTCTTAGTGTATATGGGTAGTAATAATATAGAGATGAGTATTGTTTGATGTGAGTATATATTATATATATATATTATATTGGTAACTACTATATGGCCTATGAGTATAGTATGATGTTGTGTAGTGAGGGTGTTGTTGAGTAATATTTATGTGTTATTAGGTTGTTGTTAAGGGTGTGTGTAAGTGTTATAGTGAGTATATATAGGTATATATATATATATATATATAGGGGTTTATTCTATTATATATATAGGTATGCTATGTTGTAAGTTTAAGAGCTTAAGAGAAAAGAAAAAAAGTTAAACCCAACACTGTTGAAACATCTCGAAGATATGTCTGAGAAATGGTGTTGATGAAGAATTAGGAGGAAAGAGTATGATGTGGGGGAAGAATAAAAAAAAGAAAAAAAAAATCCCGAGTTGAATGACTTGAGAGGGACTCGAAAGCTTCTCATGAGAATGACATGGAATTTGCTGCAGTAGTACTGGTCGGTTGTAATTAAGTTGATCATTATCGAGCGTATACGGTGTAGATTGACGTGAGTGTGGAAAGCATCAAAGAATGGATTGTGTTAAAGGTTTAAAGGAAAACTTGGAGAAGCTGTGGGTAGGTGCATGCTATATGGATGATAAATGCGGTGTTTGTGAGAGTTCAACAATTAATGTGAGCGAGTTAAATAAGTGTGATTAAGTTTAAGATGTGAAGAGCAACAAATAAGATGGGTGTTCTTGTGAAAGTTGTTTCTCGTCAATAAATCATAATCAATGATAAGTGGGGTCAAAATTTTGTTGTGCTTGGTTTCCAACATGTTGTCTCCTTGGATGACGCGTTTTGTGTTCATTATGGCTTGTACTGCGCAGGGTGTATTACATTGTCTCTCTTGAGAAGACCATTTTTTTTGGTTAGATTCTCGCTCCGTCGATTACGAATTGGATAATTAGGTTTTCTCTCCAATCATCGCGATCATGGGATAACTCATCTTAAATGTAGGTTTAAAGAAATATGCAAAAAAATAGTAAGAAGTGAATAAGTTGTAAATAAGTAGAGAGATAAGTGTGTAGATAGTAAAGAATGATTGGATATTGGGAAAAAAAAACCCCCGGCGGGTGTAGTGTGAGCGCGAGTGGGGTGCTGATTGTTGCGATAAACACTGTGGGGTGGATTCGCTAGGGTTAAGGTTGTTATTGGTGACTCAGTGTCGAGCGCGCAGGGTGCTGTTGTGGAGGGTTTGTATTAACTTTGAGGGATATGATCTACGGCCGTAGATAATTATCTTATCTAAGTGTATGTGTTGGGCTGTGTGGGCTTCACCAGATGTACTGCAGTGTAATGGATTGATAGTAGGGAGACTGTGGGTTGATTGTGGCGAGGTTTCAGTAATCTTCGTAGAGTGGTGTAATAGCGAGGCGTACCAGTACATGACAGTCGTATAATCGTGAGAGGCGAGTCACAGTATCGGAGCGAGAGCACAGCACACACGTATTCGATAGAAGTTTTATGGTGGATGATAGTAATTTGTGATGAGGTTGTTAATGTTAGGTGATGCTTATATATATAGTATATATATATATATAATAATATATAATTATATATATATATTATATGTATGTGAGTGGGTATGTTGTAGGTATTAGTGTAGTAGTGTATTATAGGTGTTTAGTTAAATAGTTGTATTTGTAAATAGTTAGAGATAGCCATAGCGTGTTGTTTGGCGGTTGTATTAGTTAGGTATGTGGTAAGGTGTGTTTATGAGTAGTAGTGTAGTTTTGAGGTGAACTGTTCTAGCTGGTGTGGTGTCGGCTAACGGGGTCCAATATTGCAGTATGGGTCTCAAGGGTTAGATTGAGCACTATTTAAATTAAAAAAATAATCTTGGTTTAAATATAAAGGTTCTACACAATAGACTGATAAGGTTTTTGCTGATAGATGAGTGAGTTGGGGAGGTCGTATCTATCTGCTAAGAAATCTTAAGTTAGGAAAGTTATTTTAAATTTCTCATAATCAATAGAAGACAGGTCTGTCTAAGCCTTAACATGGATTGATAAACCTTTGTGAGTGTGTGAAAAAAAAAAAAAAAAATACCGGAGTGGGGTATAAAGTGCGTGACATAGGAATGCACGGAGTGTGTTTGTCTGCAACAACGCGTACCTACGAGCTAGAGATCAGAATATAATCGTGGACATTGGGTGGTTGTGTGGTTTTGTGGGGGTAGCTTGTGTGGTGTGGTATTTAAAGGAGTGTCGACGCCTGTTTTACCGAGCGAGTATTGTGCGTCAGCCCGGTGTTAGGTATCTGGGGTAGGACATGATGTTGTAGAAGTAGTTTATTTGACATTTCTCTGTCTAAGAGTGTGTTGGGGAGCCAGAATCTAACATACGCTTCTGTGGTGAGTGCAGGTGTTGATAACTGCTGTTCTATAGTTTCAGGGTAGTCTTAATTCCTGTATTAAATAACTGGCGAGATTCTTAAAAACTATATAAGGACAAAAAGATTTCTAAACATTTAAACTGCATTAAAGAAAAGCCAGTGATAGCAATAAGGAGAAAGCGTGTGTTTCGTAGTGGAGTATATGATGTGTGATAAATTGTAGTATCTGCGCTATGCATCTCCGAGTGCGTGTCGATATGTATGTGCGGAATGAGGGGTAGCGGTAGGTGTATATCCGTGAGGCAAGCCTGTATAGATGCGCGACATCACACGCGAGCGCTAACAACAACACCATTATATATATATTGTGAGAGTTTTGCATAGGGCTTTGATTATTTTGTAGTAGAGTTATATGTTTAGGTGTTTTGATAGGCGTGATTTTATGTGATATGTTTGTTAGTGAGTAGTGTTGTTAGTGTATGAGTGATTGTTGTAGGGGGTATATATAGTATATATATAGGTATTGAGTTCAGGGTAGGTAGTATTGTTGTAGGTGTATTGGTGTATAGGTAGTATTTATTATATATATTATATATAATATATAATATATTATTAAATAATATACAGTATAAAACCAATAAATTAAAGAACACGCCATCTCTGCCCTCACCATACATAGAGCTGCATTTAATATCCCTATATTTTCCAAAGTAGCATTAGCAATTGCAGCAGTAGGTCTACAACTTAACTCAGTATCCCGCTGCTGTCACAGACCATTTATCATATGAAAATTTGTTTTGATTGTTTTCTCGTAACTCGGAATATGGAATATAAGATGAATAACCCTTTCGTCGCTCTCAATATTTTCGTCTTTTCCTGAAAAAGCAATTTCCCTAACTGTATAAAAGCTTTCAGCAAGAA
>JABUQX010031867.1:70000-75802 GCA_015478945.1 Trachelipus rathkii
TATTCATGTATGATATATAAAATCATACTATACATATATTATATATATATATATATATATAATCTTATATTACTAATACTATATATCTATATAAATATACATATATATATAGTTACTATATCGTATATATATATATATATATATATATATATATCTATTTATATATAAATTATATAAATAATAAATATATATATTTATATCATATATACTATATTATATATATATATCATATATAATATATATTATTACTTATATAATATATATATATATATATATATATAATCATATATATATATATATATTATATATATACTTATATCTCAATATATATATATATATATTATTATAATATTATATATTACTACTATTATATATATATATATATACTATAATATACTACTTATATATATATATATATATTACTACTATATATATATATACTATTATCTATACGTTATAATATATATATATACTATATATATAATATATATATATATAAGTATATATTAACAAAAAAAACCCAAAAGGGCCAGGAATTCTTAAGAAAACTATGAGTATCAAGGATCAAAAAAAATATATTAAAGAGATAAAAAATTACGAAATGAAGCAAGAAGTAAAAACAAAAAAAACCAAAAAAAAAGACAAAACAACAAACAAAAAAGGTTTCCATACTTTTTACCATTTTAATGAACGCTTTTCTCTACATGAACGTCCATTCTTAACCAACTCTTATCTTGGTCCTTCTCTAGTATTAATATACTTATATATATACTCATTATATCTATAGGTCAATATACTACTATTATATATATATATATATATATAATTCTATATATATATATATATATCTATATACTATATATATGTATATATATATATATATAATATAATATATATATATATATATATATATATATATATATATATATAAATAGATGTCACGAATGTGGATTTTTAATATGTTAGATTAGGTAGTTTCAAAAATATATCATTTTAAAATTGAATAAATTCAAATAGCATTACCAAAATTTTTAAATACATTTAACTTGAAATACATATAATTTGAAATACAATGTATCTGAAATAAAATGTCCATAAAATACATCTGGAATATATATAATTCACATAATTGCTAAAAGGAGTTCTAACTCATCATGCATTTTACCAACTATTAATCAAAGCCTCCCAGTACATCCACTTTACAAATATAGGCTGAAATATCATTTAATATTTGAGCTTTGTTGAATTCAAGTTATATTTTAAAATTTGAAGACTCTCAACATCTCCATCATTAAATCTATTGATTTTTTATAGCATACTTTGCTTACGTTTTTAAATGAAAGTTTAAGAGGAACAATGCTGGGAAGGCAACCAAGAATAATCTACTTTAAATAACAATTTAAGATATTGTTCTTTATTTAATATCAGGGTTGGTAGAAAAAAAATCAGATGATTTAAAATCAACTGAATTTTTACGTGTTTTTTTTTTATTTTTTTGACTTTTTTGACCTTTTAGGCAAATTTTTTTTCTAAGTTTAAATAATTAATTAGTTATCACCTAATTAATGATATGTATATTTCCAATCCTATGTAATAAGTAAGTTTAAGATTAATCAATATAGTTTCAAATCATTTTTAATAAAGAAAAAATTAAATATTAGCAGTACTCAGACGATTAATACAGTCTGAATATATATATATATATATATATATATATATATATATATATACTATACTATATATATATACTATATATATATTATATATATACTATTTATAATATATATTATAATATATCATATTATATATATATAATCATATATATATACTATATATATATATATATATATTATATCATATATATACTATATATATATATATATATATATATATTATTATATACTTTATAATATTATATATATAATATATAGTATTTTTAACAGTTATCACACGCGCTCGACGGGCAAGCCCTAATTTCAATATATATATATATTATAATATATATATACTATATATACTACATACTGTACTATATATATAACTTATATATATATATAATATATATATATATTATATATACATATATATATAATTATATATATATATATTATTATATAAACTTATTATATATATATATATTATATATATATATATAAAATATATATATATATATATATGAATATTTAAATTATATATATAATATATATACCTATATATATATAATATATATATATACGTATTAATTTAAATAACTAAATTAACTAAATATACATTTATATTTATAAACTTATTAATAAACGTTAGAGATTATTTTCTAATTTATAAAAAAATAATAATTAGATAAAAGGCAATTTGTGCCTAAAAAATAAAAAAAAATAAAAAAATAAAAAAAAATCACAAAAATCATAAAGATAAAAAAAAATAAAAAATTGATTTTTTTTCTAAAAAAAAAAAATCAAAAAATCCCTAACCCTGTTTAATCTTTACCATTCGAGAGATTATCGACACTAAGGTACGTAGTGTTGTGGTTATATGTTTTGAGAAGTTTGTAACTGCACCTCACTCGAAATCCGAAGATGCAACTATTACATGTTATACCTTTTTAAACATTGGAATGCAAATCAAATAAATTTAGCAACTATATTTTGAGTGTTTCCAGTTTCTTGTTACGTCCCTATTTGATTGATCAAAACAGAATATTCATCTAATCAGCTGCAACGGAATGAGTTGATTTTTCTCTTTCCTCAAATGGTATTATAGGGTCAATAGAATTTGCAATGTTAATCCAATCATTAGCTGTTAGCATTTTTTAATTAATTGGGCCAAATTATCCATTACTTTTAACGAATGTTTTGTTATATGTGTTGAATAACGTTTCACCTAATGAGAGAATTGTATCCCTCATCCAACTTTGTTTGGTGAAGGTTTTCTTCTTTATATGATGTTGGGATAAAAGATAAACATCCACACATCCACAAGGATGACGATGCTGATCATTGAAAATTTTCAACCTATATATTTAATCTATATACTTTATATATATATATCATATTATATACTATATATATTATATCATTTATATATATATATATATTATATATATATTTAATATATATTATATATATATATATATATATATTACATATATATATATAATTATAAATA
The DNA here is from genome assembly GCA_015478945.1 of Trachelipus rathkii. Lineage (NCBI taxonomy): Eukaryota > Metazoa > Arthropoda > Malacostraca > Isopoda > Trachelipodidae > Trachelipus > Trachelipus rathkii. Next base: position 73,166 of record JABUQX010031867.1, read on the forward strand.
TTATATATATATATCTTATATATATATATTATATATATATATATATATATATTATATATTATCTATATATATATATATACTATATATATATATTATATATATACTCATATATTATATATATTATAATATATATATTATATATTATATAATATATATATATATATATTATATATAGAATATATATACAATATATATTACTATACTATATATATATTATATCATATTATAAATATATACTATATATATATAATATATATCATATATATATTATATTATATATATATATATATATTATATAATATATATATATATACTATATATATCCATATATATATTAGATATATATATAACTGAATTCATTCTTATCAGTATATCATTTTCATTGATAGTTTATAAAATTGACAACAGATCATTATTCAGTCAATTTCTTCTTGAATTAAATAACAATTGGTATTTAATATAATTTATTTGAATTTAATAAACTGTATTCCCAGAAACATTTTTTATTTTACTTCTTAATTATTTTTCAATCAAGCAAAAATATTTTAAAATTTCTGAGCCAGACGAATATATATATATATATATATATATATATATATAATATATATATATATATATATATATATATATATATATATATATATATATATATATAATAATATATGTAATTGGAACAAGTATCTGGGTTTAAATACTTTGACTATATGTTGGATGAAAAGGGAACGGATGATGTAGAATGTAGTAGGAAAGTTGTGAATGGTAGAAAGGTGACTTGGGCAATCAGCTCTTGGTGAATGCAAAAGGACTAAGTTATGAAGGCACTATAAAGTTCTGCATGAGGATATGTTGTTACCGGTGTTAATGTATGGTAGTGAAACTATGGTGTGGAATATTATGTTTAATAATAAATAGATTTACAGTTCAACCTGTTCAGATGGATAATTTTATGAGCGTGTTTGGTGTGAGAAGAATTGATAAAATGAGGAATGAACGTGTTAGAGAGTTGTGTGATTTGCAAAAGGCATAGAATAGAAAATAGAGAATGTATTAAAACGGTTTGTTCATATGGAAAGGATGAATAATAGTCGGTTGATTATGAGGATGTATAGTGATGGGTGTGCTTGGAATCGACTTGCTGAAGTATATGTAGGAAAGTATATGTAGGAAAGTATATGTAGGAAAGTATATGTAGGAAAGTATATGTAGGGAAGTATATGTAGGAAAGTATATATAGGAAAGTATATGTAGGAAAGTATATGTAGGAAAGTATATGTAGGAAAGTATATGTAGGAAAGTATATGTAGGAAAGTATATGTAGGAAAGTATATATAGGAAAGTATATGTAGGAAAGTATATGTAGGAAAGTATATGTAGGAAAGTATATATAGGAAAGTATATGTAGGAAAGTATATGTAGGAAAGTATATGTAGGAAAGTATATGTAGGAAAGTATATATAGGAAAGTATATGTAGGAAAGTATATGTAGGAAAGTATATGTAGGAAAGTATATGTAGGAAAGTATATGTAGGAAAGTATATGTAGGAAAGTATATATAGGAAAGTATATGTAGGAAAGTATATGTAGGAAAGTATATGTAGGAAAGTATATGTAGGAAAGTATATGTAGGAAAGTATATGTAGGAAAGTATATGTAGGAAAGTATATATAGGAAAGTATATGTAGGAAAGTATATGTAGGAAAGTATATGTAGGAAAGTATATATAGGAAAGTATATGTAGGAAAGTATATGTAGGAAAGTATATGTAGGAAAGTATATGTAGGAAAGTATATGTAGGAAAGTATATGTAGGAAAGTATATGTAGGAAAGTATATGTAGGAAAGTATATGTAGGAAAGTATATATAGGAAAGTATATGTAGGAAAGTATATGTAGGAAAGTATATGTAGGAAAGTATATGTAGGAAAGTATATGTAGGAAAGTATATGTAGGAAAGTATATATAGGAAAGTATATGTAGGAAAGTATATGTAGGAAAGTATATGTAGGAAAGTATATGTAGGAAAGTATATGTAGGAAAGTATATGTAGGAAAGTATATGTAGGAAAGTATATGTAGGAAAGTATATGTAGGAAAGTATATGTAGGAAAGTATATGTAGGAAAGTATATGTAGGAAAGTATATGTAGGAAAGTATATGTAGGAAAGTATATGTAGGAAAGTATATATAGGAAAGTATATGTAGGAAAGTATATGTAGGAAAGTATATGTAGGAAAGTATATGTAGGAAAGTATATGTAGGAAAGTATATGTAGGAAAGTATATGTAGGAAAGTATATGTAGGAAAGTATATGTAGGAAAGTATATGTAGGAAAGTATATGTAGGAAAGTATATGTAGGAAAGTATATGTAGGAAAGTATATGTAGGAAAGTATATGTAGGAAAGTATATGTAGGAAAGTATATGTAGGAAAGTATATGTAGGAAAGTATATGTAGGAAAGTATATGTAGGAAAGTATATGTAGGAAAGTATATGTAGGAAAGTATATATAGGAAAGTATATGTAGGAAAGTATATGTAGGAAAGTATATGTAGGAAAGTATATGTAGGAAAGTATATATAGGAAAGTATATGTAGGAAAGTATATGTAGGAAAGTATATGTAGGAAAGTATATGTAGGAA
>JABUQX010031868.1:0-30000 GCA_015478945.1 Trachelipus rathkii
ATTTAAAGAATTTCCAATTAATTTCAAATGTGTGAAATTTAGGAAACAATCCGTCACTTTTTTAAGAGTTCCTAATTTGTAATGTGAAAATTTTAAGAAAAAAAAAGCGTAATTTTAGAGTTATAATTTTTATTAAAAACAGGTTTTTTCACAACTATGGAAATATTTGGTATCATTAAAAAAAAACTATTAAGATTTCATTAAAAAACGTCAATTTAAGACTCATAACTATTAATAAACTCTCTTTTCTGCTTTTTGAAATTGTCTTTCAATTCGAAAACGATTATTTTTTCAAAATGCTGAAAATCCCGTTCTTAAAAACCTCCAATTTTAAGATTCTAACAAATAAATTCAAATGTTGAAATTTGGAAAATCGTACTTTAAAGAGTTCTAATTTGTAATGTGATTTAAGAAAAAGCGTAATTAGAAGTTAAATCATTTTTTCTACTTAAAACAGGTTTATCACAACTAATGAAATACTTACTATATAAAAACAAACAAACATATTGGAAAAATTTCATTTAGAAAAACGTTTAATTTAAGACACCTAAACTATTAATAAATTCACTTTTCAGCTTTTTTGAAAATTGGCAATTTCAATGAATGCAGCATTATATTTCGAAATGCCTGAAAATACACGTTAAGAAACCTCATTTTAAGATTTACCAAATAATTTCAAATGTATTGAAATGTAGGAAAATTGCATCGGTAAACTTTTAAGAGTTTCTAAAATTTGTAATGTGAAAATTTAAAGAAAAAGCGTAATTTCATACAAGATTCCATAATTTTTTACTTAAATACAGACTATCTAAGTGAAATATTTGGTATCTAAAACAAATATTGAAATTTCTCATTAAAAAAATCCGTCAATTTAAGTACCACCTCATATAACTACCTCTAATAAAGTTCACTTTTCTGCTTTTTGAATATTTGCACTTCTCTCATGAGAACCTCATTAATTTTTCAATGTCTGTATTGTCATTTAAATAATGTAGATCTGATGATCTAAATAATTTCTTCAAATGTTGAAATTTAGGAAAAATCGTAACTTTTAAGAGTTCTAAATTTGTAATCGTGAAAATTTAAGAAAAAAAGAATAATTTTAGAAGTTTAAAAATATTTTTTCATTAAAACAGGTTTTCGCAACTAATGAAATATTTTGGAATATAAAAATCGCATATTGAAAATTTCATTAAAAAACGTCAATTTAAAGACACCTACAACACTATTAATAAATTTTAACTTTTCTGCTTTTTGAAAATTGCATTTCAATTGAACAACACATTAATTTTTTCAAAATGCTGAATAATACCGTGGTAAAAATCTGCCAATTTTAAGATTTACCAAATAATTTTCAAATATGTTGAAATTTAGGAAAAGAGTTCTACGTACTTTTAAGAGTTCAAATTTGTAATGTGAAAATTTTAGGAAAAGCGTAATTTTTAGAAGTTAAAATGTTTTACTAAACAGGTTTTCTTCAACAACTAATGCACAATATTTGGTATATAAAATCCAATATTGAAATTTCATTATACACACGTCAATTTAGACAGCCTAAACTATTAATCAAAGTTCAACATTTCTGCTTTTGAAATAGCACTTCAATGAATTACCAGCATTATTTTTTCAACATCTCTAATCTTGTAAAAAACTCAACTTTTTAAATTATACCAAATAATTTCAATAATGTTGAAAATTTAGGAAAAAATCGTACTTTATAAGAAGTTCTAAATTTGTAATGCGAAAATTTAAGTAAGAAAAAGCGTAATTTTTTAGAAGTTAAATTTTTTCTCTATTAAAACAGGAGTTTTCAACAATGCTAAATGACAACTCTTTTGGTACTATAATATTCACACACCAAGATATCTTTCGACTTTCTCATACAGAAATACTGTTCACATTTTTCAGACACCGTAAAACTAATTTAATTCTCAATTAATCCAACTTTTATGCTTTTTGAATATAGCACACTATTCAATGAAACACATTATTTTTTCAAATGCTAAATAATTAATTATCGTCAATATACTTCATAGAAATGAAATTGTAACATAATTCAAATGTTGAAATTTGAGAAAATCGTGTACTTTTAAGAGTTCTAACATATTGCAAAGGTGAAAATTTTAAAGAAAAAAGCGTAATTTAAAGATGATTATAATTTTTTATTAAAAAGGTTTTCACAACTATGAAATTTTGGTATATAAAAACAAAATATTGAAATTTCATTAGCAAAACGTCAATTTAAGACACCTAAAACAATTAATTGAAATTCTCTTTTCGCTTTTTGAAATTGCACTACCTTGAAACAAGTCTCTCTCTCTCTCCTCCTGCCTTCGTACTGATTTTTCAAATGTGAAAATACCGTTAAAAACTCAATTTTTAAGATTTAACGAAATAATTTCAGATATCTCGTTGAATGATTTCTAGAAAAATCCTAACTTTTAAGAGTTCTAATTTGTAATGTGAAAATTTAGGAAATAGCGTAATTTAGAGTTAAAATTTTTATTAAAACAGGTTTTTCACAACTATATGAAATATACAGTGTGAAACTTAAAAACAAATTCTATTCAATTATCTCATTAAAAAAAACGTCAATTTATGACACATAGACCCCTAAAACTATTAATATTCATTCCATTCTCCTGCTTTCTTCCCAGTAAATAGCTACTTCAATGACAACACATTTATCTTCTTTTTTCAAATGCTGAAACACCTTATTCGACTTATAATAAACTCTAATCTTTAAGATTTACAATAAGTTTCCAATGTTGAAATTTAGGAAAAATCGTTACTTTTAAGTAATTCTAAATATTGTAATGTTGAAAATTTAAGAAGCAAGCGCTAATCTTTACGAAGTTTCTAATCTGTTTTCTTTTATTAACGGTACTTTAGGAAAAGCAATTTGAACTATGTCTGTTATTGACTTCAAGAGCATCATATATCTTCTGAAATTTGCATTAAAAAACGTAATGTTAGACACCTAAAACTATTTAATAAATATCACTTTCCTGCTTTTTGAATAGCATTCCAAGCCCAGACACCATTTTTTCTCTTTTCTATGCAAAAAGATGCGGTTCAATCACGCGATTGTCAAGAAATTCCAAATCTATATCTCTCTCAAATGTTGAAATTTAGGAAAATCATCGTACTTTAAGCTTAGCCTTCTACAATTTGTCATCTGTGAAATTATTTTCTAAGAAATACAGCGTCAATTTTAGACTGTTAATTAACTTTTTACATTCAAAACATCGGTTTTTTCCACATTTTCTCTCTCGCGTCCGGGGCAAACCTTCAATAGACTCTTTTACCAAAAACACGTTTGATTTTTCCTGAAACAGTGCAATACTATTTTGGTATATATAAAGCAATCTTTCTTGTATTTTATTAATAAGTTAATTGTAGAATTAGTAATAACAATTAATGAGATTCAATGCATGTTTGTAGTGATAGTAAAATGTTTTAATAGTATTCGAAAACATCATTTTATTTTTTTCAAATGCTTTTAGAAACTCTCAAATTGAACTCCTATATTAATTAGTATTTTAATCAATATGGTTATTTCTAATTGCTTGACATTATCTAGGGAAATCAATCGTCTAGCTTTTAAAGAGTTTAACGTAAATATTGTAATTGTGACGTTATTCAACGCTTAGCCATTACACTTTTAATAAAGTATTTACTCCATTTATATTTTTAATTTCTTTTCCTATAACCCGTTTTCTAAACGTTGAGTACAATCTGTAAATTTAAACTGAAAAATTTTTATTTATTGATCGAAATTCTTGCATATTTAAAAATTTTTCTAAACATTTTATTTTTATACTAATTTTTTTTTTTTAATAAAAACATGTTTTTTATTGACCTTAAGGCAGCAAGTCAATAAAGCAGTGCAAACATCCCAGTCCCAGCTCCCCTCCCATTCTGCTATGCGTTATTGCGAGTTTAAAAACTCATATTGGTTATAGATTTACTCAAATATATTTTCAAACAATGTGAAATTTAGGAAAAATCGCTCACTCTTATAAGAGCTCTACTTATAATTTGTTCAATGTGGGAAAATTTAGAGGAAAAGCGTAAACTTCGTTTAGAAGTGTTAACCTTTTTTTATATTGTAAAGACCTAAGGTTTTCACAACTAATGAAATCTTTGGTTTATATATACAACCAAATATTGAAATTTCATTAAAAAAACGTCAATTTAAGTCACAAAAAACAATTATTTAGCAAATCCCTCTTCTCTCTCTAGCTCATTAATCAAAAATTTAGCCACTAAGCTCATTATTTCAAGTACTCATCTTTCGCACCCGAACAATTTCATGATTTAAAAACCCGTCAATTTTATATGCAAATTAACAATATTTTTCAGATATAATATAAAATTTGAGGGAAAAAATTCCGTCACGCTATTTAAGACGTTTCTCAGCATTGTCAGTAATATATGTGGTATAATTTTAACATAAAATAGCGTAAATTGCTGCTTTAGAGTTAAAATTTTTTTCACTTTTAGACACACAGGTGTGTTCATAACGAATGTGTATATTGAACATAAATTATCTGGAGTAGTGTAGTAGATAAGCGAACGTATTCTTATATTATCTTCAATCTTAATATTAAGAGCGGTTAGTTGCACCTCCTAAAACTTATTCACCTAAATTACTACATTTTCTGCTTTTTTGAAATAGCATTTCATGAAAACGGACATTTTATTTTCAAATGATGAACGGATATACCATTGGGAGAAAACTTAATTCGTTAAAGAATTATCCGAAATCAATTTCAAAATCGCTCTTGAAATTAGGAAAATCGTACTTTTAAGTTCTATCTATATTTTGTAATTTTGTGAAATATTTTTAAGTATAAATAATTTTATTAATTTTATGATTATAAATTTATATTTATTTAAATCACTATTAGGAGCACTATATGTCAACAACTAATGTGAAATACTAAATATAAATAACTAGATTAACAATATATTGTACAATTTCAAATTAAAAAACGTCAACTTTAGAAACCCATGTAAAAAAAATAATAATAAAATTTCACACATTTATATGCAGCTTTTTGAAACAATGTCATTTCAATGTAAAGCATCACATTTTTTTTCACAATGCTGAAAATAAACCCATAGGATAAAAATCTTTAAAATTTCTATCAATATATCCTAAATATTAATTTCCAATGACACATTTCCAAATGTATTCTAACAAGGTACATAAATTAAGACTTATAGATTAACAGCAATGACTAAATTGTGTAATTGGAATTTATTATGTGTATAGAGAAAGCATTTTTTTTATATTGAAAACACATTTTTTCACAACTAATGTAAATTTTAGAGTAATATATAGTAAAACAAATATGAAATATATTCATTAAAATAAATACGTCAATTAATAGAGAAGCCAATATCATTAATAAACTATTAATAAATTCACTATTTTCAGTATCAATGATTAAAATTTGCATTTTACTTATTGAAACACATTCTTTATTCAAATGCAGATCGAAAACTGAAATGTCTTCTAAGCAATGAATCGAAAGATTGTATTTTACATGAATTATGTAGGATAATGTGTTTCCTGTTTTTCATTTTATTAAAAATTCTGTAACTTTTAAGGATTCTATGTGTAGTATTTGAAGAATGTGTTAAAATTATATAGAGCGAAATAAAGTTCGTTAATATTTAGACATAGATTAAATTATTTAGTTTATAATTATAGATACGAGGTTATTTACGTCATACCTATAATGGAAAGATATTTGGTGATATAAAAACAAATTTATATTAGGATAATTATTCATTAAACAAACCTTCATTCTGAACTACTTAAATAACTATGAATACAAAACGTGTTCTGCTTTTGAAATAGCTGGTTCAAATGCGAAACGAGAATTATATTCCTTTGTGAATCGGATGCAATAAAGAGGAGTAGCAAGTTATAAGAGACGGGAATCCACGCTTGTTTATAGAAACTCTCACCAAAATACATTTCCAAAGAGTGGTGTTGAAAAATTCTGTGAGAGGAAATCAGTATTTTACAGAGTTCTAAATTTGTAATGTAAAAATGTGGTAAGAGAGCAAGAAAGAGCGAGTAATCTCGTGTAAACGGAGGTGGTAGGCAAAAAAGCTTATTTTTTTATATTTAAATAACCCAGGTGATTCACAATCTAATGTTATAGGATATTGTGATACCTGAGTTCTTGGGGGGGTAGAATAACAAATATTGAAATTTCAATTAAAAACGTCAATTATATACACACACACACAATAAAACAATTAAATAAAAGTACTCTTTTCTTGCTTTTGTTGATTTCTGATGTGGGGGAATACATTCTATATATTTTTTTTCAAATGCTACGAATAATCTCCCAATTAAAAATATTTGGCTAACATTTTGTAAACAAATATACTTTCAAGTTGTGAATCATTTGAGAAAAATCAGTACTTTCTCAAGTAGTTCTAAATTTGGTATCTCGTGTATATTAATTGGATCTTTATGAACACAAAAAGCGTAATTTTATTTGTAATAATTCAGTATTTTTATCTATACACACAGGTTTTACACATTTGAAATCATTAATTCTAGGGTATTAAATTTATAAAATACAAATAGTAGAAATTGTCCATTAAAAACGTCAATGTATATAAGAACATTCGTGGAGAGGAGGATTGAAAATAATAATTGTCACTTTTACTGCTATTTGTGTGAACATAGCAGTGGTGCGAGAGTAATAAAAAATACATTGTTTCATACACTGCAGAAATTTTAGTACTTTAGTACTTTTAGGACAGTACTTCTAAAAATAATTAAATAGGAATGCTAATGATTGAAATTTTAGAAAAATTCGAGCTAAAATTTAGACCCTAGTTTATTAAAGGGTGAAAATGTCTCTAAGAAAAGACGTAAATTTATAAGAAGCGTTAAATTTTTTTTATTAAAAACAGATTTTCACAAGATGTTGGAAATATTTTTTATAATAAACAATACATTGTTTCATTCACTACAGTAATTTTAAGAACAGACATAAAACAATTAATAAAACTTCTTTTCTTCTTTTTGAAATGCATTTTCAATGAAACAACTTTCATTGAATGCTAAAAAAAGATTTATTAGCTCGAAATTTCGTTCTCCAGATTCTTACTTCTAAATTCAAAAATCGTTGAAATTTTTAGAACTATACTTTCGATTTAACTTTTTCGAATAACTCTTTTATTCTATACTCCATTTTTCTCTAATTGTTTTTGTGAAGAGAGATTATAAATATAATTATTTTTTATTTGAAACACCCAGTGGAATCTCTCTACAAGTTAACTGTAAGTCGAGGAAATATTTGGGACCTAAGAAAACAAATATTGACATTTCGATTAAAAAGGCGGTAAATTACTTTTGCTAATTTCTCTTGAGCACCTAAACACTCTATTAATATAGAATTCAAACTTTTCTGCTTTTTATTGAAATATGGCATTTCGAATGCAATACCACATTATTATTTTTCATAATGATGAAGAATACTCAATTAAAAATAATTTAATAAGTTTACCAAATAATTCATGTTGAAAATTTTAGGAAAACATGCGTTACTTTTAAGAGTTCTAAATTTGCTATGTGAAAATTTAAGAAAATATTTCGTTAATTCTCTGAAGAAAGTAAACTTTTTTTATTAAAACAGGTTTTTTCAACTATTGTTAATGATAATATTTGGTATAGATATGTTGATTAATATTTATTTACTACAGAGAGAATTTCTCATTAAGAATCGATAAAATGCAAATTTAAGACATCTAAAACTATTAAATCAATTCACTTTTCAGCTTTTATTTTGAAATTGCATTCAATGAAACATGCATTTTGCAAGCAACAAGTGAATGAATAGCACAATATAAAGCTCACTTTGTTAATGATTTAACACGCAAATAATTCAGAGAATGATCAGAGATTCACATTTATTGAGAAATTTTAGAGAAAATAAGTTTCTTAAAATTCCTGTAATGTGAAATTTAAGAAAAAGCGTAATTTTAGAAGTTAATATTTTTTTTCATTATAATAACAGAAAGTTATTTCCCTAGTTTCTGAATATATTTTAGCTATATTAGAAACAAATATTGAAATATTATTAAAGGATTAAAAAACGGTCAATTTAAAACATCAAAACTAGGTGGAATACACGATTCACCTTTTCTTCAGCTTTATTGTGAAATTGCATTTCACTGAACATTTTATTCATTATTTTTTCAAATGCCTAGAAATAACACTTAAGTTTGTTAAAACAACTCAGAAGATGATGATCTGCCGGTTTCAAGTGGTGAAATTTAGGAAAAATTCGTTTACTTTTATAGAGTTCTAAATTCTGTAATTGTGAAAATTTAAAGAATAACCAGCCGTAAGATTTTAGAAGTTAAAATTTTTTTATTAAAACAGGTTTCTCACAACAACTGAATATTTTGTATATAAAAACAAATTGAAATAAGAGAATTTTAATTAAAAAACGTTAATTTTAGATCACCTAAATACTATTAAGTAAATTAACTTTTGGCTTTGAAATTATTTTACCACGCATATTTCATATTTAGACACACCATTAGTTTTCTTTTCACAAGTGAGCTATAAAATGACCGGTTAAAAAAACTTCAATTTTAGAGTATTTTCTGACAAATAATTTCAAATGTTGAAATATTAGAAAAGATAGTACTCGTTATAAGAGTGCTAGAGAGAGAATATATAGTGGATAAAATATTCTAAGAAACAGTTACATATTTGCATTCTCTTCTATATATTCAAATTTGCTTTGAAAGGAAGTTGTTTTCAACTTAATGTTAAATATTAGGTTGTGATAATCGTAAAATCATTTATATGACGAGTAGCTTTCAGTAAGCAAAACGGAATCAATTTCTCTAAGTACTTCATATAAAACTATTAATCCTAACTCTCTGTATACTGAGTTTTTTGAAATTGAACATTTCAATCGAAACAATAATGTAATTTTCAAATGCATGAAGACTACCCCTGTTACAAAACTCTAATCTATTTTAAGAGTTTTTTAACATACATAAAGATTTAAAGATTGTTGATAATTTAGCGAAAATTTCGGTTATACTTATTAAAGTTTCTCCAAGGAATTTTGATCTAAAATAGCCTGTGAAATTTAAGAAAGAGCGTAATATTTAGAAGTTAAAATGTTTTATTAAAACGGTTTTCCAACAAATTTTGGGAACAAAAAATTTTTGGGAACAAAATATTTGATATTTTTATTACATTTTGCAGTGATCATTTCAAGACTTCTATCCTTTAAGTAATGGACAGTTTCTTAACTAGTATTTCTTGATTCCTTTAATTTTTTTAATTGTACAAATTTATTGAGCCACAAAGGAATTAATGTATCGGCAATAATCCAAAAAGTATGAAATATGAATTTGCATTTTTTTTTGAAAAAGAGTCAGAACAATAATGAACTAATTGAGGGATTTTGGGTTCTACAAGTAATCAGCATGGAAATAACATTCAGTAAAAAATAGATTTCGCATTTACTTACTGATAAGAATCTTGTGCTTGCCTGTACCTATCTTGAAATCCCACGTTTAAAATATCAGCTGTCCTGTGAGAGATGATTAATAGACACGTACAACACTATAAATAATGGAAGAATTCTCTAAGCAATCGGATTGCTCACGAAAAGATATCTGGTTGTATAAAGGAAAGGAAAACAAGTTTCCACTACTGTTAAACCGAATTTTTCAGATTTGAGCCCCACAAGGGCTCCGGTTTCGGGATCCTTGAAATAAAGAAAATGATTTTGCAATTTTTTTTTGAAAAGAGTAGAAAAAAGAACTATTTGAGGACTTGGGTTTACAGCAGTATCATCATGGAAAAATTCAGTAAAATGAAATAACAACTGTCGCATTTATTTACTTTACTGATAAGAAGAATCTTGTGCTTGCTAGCTATCTTGATCCACGCTTTAAAATTACATTCCTTGTGAGGATGATTATAACAAATATAAATAGTGGACAGATATTTAAGCACAGTGGATTGTGTCGAGATATAATGTTGTATAAAGAAAGGAAATAGTTTCCACTACTTTTAAACCAATTTTGTCGTCTTTTCTTCCTCATTTATCAAACTAAAGATCATAACTCTTTGAAAGCTTTAGGAGCATTAGATCCAGATTTTGAAAGTTGTTTTTCCGGAAAGTTTAAAGAAGAAGACTAAAAACAGCAAAAGAAATCTCATTCCCAAGGAGAAAGGACACATATATTTGAAAAAATTGACAGATGCCTATATGAAGAGTAAGAATATCGAGCCAATAAAAAATATGAAACGTTTTGAAAAATTCAGAAGTCCCTTACAATGGTGGTGGTTCATCGAAATAAAGGAAGCCTTTCGCATTTGGTGTTCCTTGGCTAGACATATTCAATGCCGTCCCTTTCCGTGGAAAGTTGAAGAGACTCTTCAGAATTGGAGGAATTCAACTTTATTCTCTCCTAAAGAAAATCGAAATGCCACCAGAAGCGGAGAATGTTAATGTTTTGCACGTACAGAGCTTAAGAGGCATGAATGTTACTAAACACAAAATAATATGATAATTTGCTTCAAGATCTTACTTTTAGAAATAAATTAATAGAAAGAAACTTTTTTTTTTAAACAAAAAAAAGAAAAAAATTGTGTTAAGGTTTTTATTTGGTACAGATTTTTTGAAAGTATTTTGCTATTATTTTTCAGTGTTAAATAATAATCTAAAAGGTAATCGTAACTAATTATTTCTTTAGCAAGAGATAAAATATAAGAAGAATAATAATAACGTTAATTTATAAGGTTTTAAAATAGCTAAAATATTGATGCATTCAAAACTTAGGCATATATAATACTATATAATACTATATAAGATGTATATAATTATATTATATATATATATATTATTATAATTATATATATTATATTAGATATATAATATATATATATATAGTTATACTATAATATATACTTATATATTTTATTATTATAATAAAGAATTGGAATCGGAATCGGAATGGAAAGATAGAAGCGGCACTTTTGACTTGTATCGGAATCGGAATCGGCATCCGCGCTGGAAATTGGATCGCCATGCATAACATTATATAATATATAATTATATATATATACTATAATATTATATATATCTATTATATATATATATAGTAAGTTATATATATATATATATATATTAATAGTTATATATACGTTATATATATGTAATATACCTATATATATATATAGTAATATATATATTTATATATATAATAATATATGTAATTACTATTAATATAGTAGTAATATAATAATATATATATAGATATATATAATATTATAATAATATATGTATATGATATAAAATATATTATAATATGATATATATAGTATATATCATATACTGTATTACTATAATATATAGTAGTGAAAGAATACGTGTGAATATTTTTTTTTCTTGTGTAATTCGTCACTAAAAAAAAAGATTGGGAACCACTGCGATAGATGGAACGGTGCATCAGCACCCAACCTGTGAATCTTCCTACAAACTTTTTCTAATTGGTGGCATGTGAGAACAAGGGCTGTTTCTCAATATTCCTCAATACTCACTCCATCAACTAAATCTCTGCTCGATCATTTAACCGTTTTCCTTCACAGTTAGTAGGCACCTCGTATAGCAAATCAAACGCCAAAACTATTTGTCTACGTTCTTAACAAATCCTTGGTGATTGTTTTTTTTCCTTGATCAACATTACTTCTCTTTTAAACCAAAGTCCCAAGAAAGGTTGGGTGTTCTCTGAGGATCCTCAGAATATTTCATTCGGAAACGTGTCGTTCGCCCATGTAATGGAGTGATGGGTAATTGTCTTTATCACCATCATGACATCTGGGGTGATTCCGCATCTTCACACAGCTCTTCTAAAACTTTGAACAGTAATGGGTTTTTTTTTTTTTTTTTTGTTTTTTTTTTTGCCTTATCAACTCTCTTTGACTTTCACTAACTCTCTCCAAACATCTTTCTCAATCTGTCGAAATGTTAAGCGATTCACTCATCTGTTATTAGTGTACTTGTGAAAGTAAGTGGATATTGACCCGTTCTGAACTCTCTAAAAAAATCTCATTCCCTTCCACCATAAAGACTCAGACTTAAGCTGGCTTTCATTTTCAACACTGTTAAAGCCTCCAGTGTATGTCAGGTAATGTTGGTCTTTATAATGGGTGACTTTCTGGCATGAAAAAAATTCGCCTATAGAATTGCCCGATGGAAGTTAGTAGGCCTTTGGCCTTTGCCCATACAGAAGTAAGTATATATTAGAGTAGAGGTTGTTATATATAGGTAGTGATATATATATATATATAGTTATATAATATATATAGTATATATATATTACTATTATAAATATATATGATATATATAATTCGTAAGTATAAATACTGAGTACTCACTTCATGTTTCGGAATGAGGTATCTTCAATATATATATCTGATATGATTAAGCAAGACAATCTATATGTGGGAATATATATGATATTATATAATATATATCTATATATACGTATTATTTTATATTAGTATATATATTAGTATATCACTCATATATATATAATTATATTATAGTATATATATAAATATACGTATTATATATAGTTTATAAATAATTATATATATATATATAGTTATACTACTAAATATGCTGCTAGAAAAAAAAAAAAAGAAAAAAAAATAACACTGGGGGTTAAAGTAATTAAATCAGGATGATAAAATTTAGGAGACTAAAGAGTGGATTTGAAATTGGGACTAATAATGTCACTACTCTGCTTATCATCACACAAGATTTCATTGTTAGTGGACTGAACATGAGACGGCGCAGCAGAGGAGCTAATCCGGAATTAAGTCTTTATTTAAAACTATACTAAGCAGCCTTTTAAAGGTAATTTTTTATCTTAACGCAATGTTATCGCTTAAGAAGTAAATTACTAAAGAGGTTATATAAGGGTTGATTTTTATTACGATTAATGATATATAGAAGAATTTTTCTTTTGAGTCAGTGTACAGGACAAACCCATCATGGCACATAAAAAAAAAAGGTGCACACTGGGCTGAATAAACAAACACCATAGAGGGTCCTGGGCACAGGATCAGTTACATATGTTCAAACGTCAAAGGAAGATTTGAATGGCGAAATGAATATTCAGGCATTTAAAAATAAATAATATAGCCTAAATATAAGAGTATTGTTATTTAAATATTATAAAAGTTACTATCCTAATATAATTATTATGTAAACAGGAGAAATATGTGTCGAGTAGCTTATAGAATTATAGTATATTATTAATAATAGTATATATATAATATATATATACTATATTACTATATATAATAATAATACGTATAATTATATATATATATTATATATATGTATATATATATATATTATATATATAATTAGACTATATGGATAATATATATATATATAATCATCATATATATATATTATATATATATATTATATAATATTTATATATATATAAAAAGTAATATATATAGTATTATAGTATAATTAGTATATAATATATATAATATTATATGAGTATATATATATATATATATATACATATATAACATAAATATAGTATACATATTTTATATATATATATATATAATATTGATATATATATATATATATATGTATATATATAATATACTATATATAATAATATATATAAATATTTATAACGTATATTATATTATATGTATATATACCACACATATATATATCTATATATCAAAGTTATTATATCATATATATATAGATATATATATAGTATATATAATATAATATATATATATATATTATACTATATATATATAGTAAGTATAATATTTATATTAAATATAGTAATGATGAATTTTGACATAAATCCAAATCCAATAAAAAATCGGCGAATAAAATGAGCATATGAGCCAATTTCGCACGTGCAATCCGCGTCAATGTATTAATAATGCGGAATATTAACTTAATTTATGAACTTTAATTGAACGATGAAAACTTGAGGATGTGAAAAGCTTTCATTAACTTTTTTTTTTAATTAAATCGATTGCTAAAAGAATTAGTTATTATTGCATTTTTATTTATTATTATTATTATGTATTATTATGATGATTGTAATTACCACTCCTCGAAATTAAAAGATTAATTATGAAATTATTGATTATTATTTATGTTTAATTAGTACTGCATTATATTAATTGAGTATTATTGATTATTTATTATTATTATGTATTTTTATGATTATTGATTATTATTATTATTCTATGTACTTATTGAATTATTATTATTATATTATTATTATTATTTATTACAAGAATTATTAGTAATTCGACAGTATTGATAGCAATTGATTGATATTACTTTCAAGAATTCAATTAGTATTATTACAATGTTATTATTTATATTATAGTATTATAAGTAGTTATTATTATTAGTTAATGTATATTGTATTAATTATTGTTATTTGATTTTTACTATTTTGTCACTACTATTGGTAATTATTAATTGTTTTTATTATTAATTGTATTATTTATTATTATATTATTATACTTACTATTAATATTATTATTTATTATGTATTATATAATATTATTATATATATATTGATTATTATTTTATTTTATGGTAATTAATTGATTATTAAATTATATATGATTATTTTTATATTATAATTTATCTATAATGTGTTTAGGACATTAGTTGATTATTATTTATTGATTATTATTATTATTATTAATGTATTTATTATTATTATTATTATTATTATTATATTATTATATTATTATTGATTATTATTTATTATTGAAATATTATATATTGGTATATATATAATATATAGTGATATATATATAGTAATAATTAAGTATATTATATACATATATATGGTATATAATATTTATATATATATATATTTTATTATAATATATATATATATAGTATGACTATATAATAGTATATATATATTATATAGAATGATAATATATATTATACATATATTATATATATTAACTAAGTAGAGTGTATATATATATATATATTAATATATTAGTATATATATATAGTAATGAGTATAATGTATCGATATGATAATAATAGATATATTATATATATATATATAGTGATTAAATTATCTTGTTTTTTTGATATTTTCATATAGTTCATGTCTGTCTCTTTTGAAACAGAAAAATATTGACATTTACCCATAAACCATAAAGTTAATTGGAAATTAAACAAAAGTTGTTTAATTTGTATGGTGAATAAGAAGAGTTCTGCTGCAAAAGATCAAGCGCTTAACGAAAGGTGAAATTTTTTTACGATTTGAAGGTGTAGGAAAATTAATGTTATTTTATGGATTTTATAAATATTTGGAAGTGTAGGTATGATCAAATGGAGATTGTTGATGATGAAAGTACATAAAATCGTGAAGTGGATAGTTAACCAAGTGTATGTTTCTTTTGACTCGTTAGATTTACTGTGGTCAATTGTAGATTGTCTGTTTGCAACTTTAGCATCTAATAGGAATAAGAAGCAGATGCAGAATAAAATATTAATTTAGTACATCAGCTGGTTTGCGGTAGAGGAATTTATCGATCAGATAAATCTGTCTGAGGTTCTCTACTTGGTCATTAAGCGTTGTTCCTACTGATAAAATGACTAACATCAGGTTTTCAAGGCAATCTTATATTTGATACTAATTTCATCTGAAATCAAATACCTTGTGTCATGGAGCAAAAATGCAACATCAGGGTAGATTAATAGAAAACTGGGACCTCTGTGATTGAGAAGAGAGGGTGTCTGTAAAGGACTAGTAAGTTAGGGTGTTCAATATGGCAAGAACTGCCCCTAGAATAGGAGTTTAGGCTGATTTGTGAAGAGTAAAAGGAACCTCGCTGAAGAAAGTAGTATAATTCAATGACACAGAAAGGAGACTTATATAGAGGAACCCGTCTGACGTTGATAGGTAGGAATGAGATTTTGTCACCTTAGAGAATCCGTATTGGAGGATAGGAAAGAGACCTGTATCAGGAACTAGTATATCCGTAATCAAGGCTCATCGACCTTGAGAAAGTAAGAGGTTTTTTCAATCAATTGAGTTAAGATTTATTAGAATTTCGTAACAAAAGGAACATTAATTTAAGATTTATGAGATAGTAGTGGTTGACGAATTACATTTAGAATATTAATTTAAGGGTATATGTTAGTGGTGTGAGTTGTTTGAGGGGGGTTCTGAGCTGTTGATGGGTATTGGGAAGTGCCGTCAGGTTTGGTGGGATGCCCGGAGAGCGTCGCAGCCTAGATCAAGTTGGGAATAGAAGAAAGTAAGCAGTGGGTGAATAAGAGGGTCAGGCCCACCTTAAGGAGAGTGAGGGTGATTGTAAGGAGAGATAGGATGGGCAAAAGAAGTAGATTAGAGTGGGGTATTGTACATGAATGCGCTGAGAGGCGATCAAATGAGGATCTGAATAAGGGAAGAATCGTGGGTGCTAATTTCGAAGAAAAAAGGTTGGATTGTGCTAGGGTTTGACGAGAAGCAATAGCTGAATAGGATAGATGGAGGATGGTCTTCTGGAAAATTGATAACGGTATTGATTTCGGGGTGGAATGCGAGAGAGTGAGGGGGCGAGGGATGGGGGTAGGGAAATAGTTAATGAGGAAAGAGGTGTGTGGATAGGTAGGGTAAATAGTTGTGCAAATAGGTGTAATTCGAGTGAGGAATTAGAGTTGGGGTTTACAGTGGAAATTTGGGGGGGAATGTGGGTTTTCTAGTATGAAGGGCGTGATGCACTCACTAACTTTAGGCAGAAATAGAGAAATTGATTTTGGAAGGTGAAACAAATGATTTCATTTGAGGTTGTTAGAAATGATAAATTTTGTTTATAGGTAGATACAGATTGACAATGTCAGGAGTGTAAGATGATGGATGTGCGCAGAATAATAGGTCCATTGGTAGGTTGGGGAGATAGGTAATGTTTATGATTGGAGAAAGTTTCTGTTATGATGTTATGTGTTGGATAGAGATGAAGATTGATAGTTTGTAAATACTTTGGTTCATTAATGGAAAGTGAAGAATGCTATTGAGAGTAGATGTACATGGAAAGTGGAGTATTGAATCTGGGGGGAGGGCGGTTTACTGGATAATTGTATAATAGAGGTTGAGGATGAGAGGCAGATTTCGGTGATGTCAAGTGGTTCAGGTGAGGGCGTCAGGACGGGGGGGTTTCTGATCACTGATTATTTTCTTAACGATATATTCGGGGGAGAGGGTAACGTTAGTGAGAAAGAGAAATAAAAAGGAGTAAAATATGGAAGTCATTGTAAAGGGTGGAAGAAAGTTAGATGAGAGTAATGACCATTGTGTAATGAGGCGAGGCTAGGAGGGGTAGTGGAGGAAAGGTGAGGAGGGACACTGAGAAGGGACGGGAAATTAAGGCATGTGAGGGAGGATGGAGAGCATTTAAAGAGTCAAATTTAGAATGAGATAGCTA
Source organism: Trachelipus rathkii (assembly GCA_015478945.1). NCBI lineage: Eukaryota > Metazoa > Arthropoda > Malacostraca > Isopoda > Trachelipodidae > Trachelipus > Trachelipus rathkii. The sequence continues at coordinate 17,543 of JABUQX010031868.1, forward strand.
GATGCCAAAAGGATAAGGCCGGAAGTAACAAGGTGGAGCAAGCTACCGAAGGAAAGGATGTGACGAAGAAGCAGGGAATGAGAGGACGGTGAACAGAGATTTGGGTAAAAGAGAAAAAAGAGGCTATGGAATATGGTTGGGGAAGGGAAAGGGGAAAGCTGGGGAGGAAAATAAGTAGAGGGTTAGAGTGGAACAAAGCAGGGCGTGGAGAGGGCGACAGAGAATGCCAAATAATGAATGGTGTATGAAAAGTGACCAGAAATTTGAAAAACGACAAACATATTCTGGAACGCGGAAGCTAAACAAAAAAGAAAGAAGGAGGGAGGGGTTAGAAGGTTTAAGGAGGGGAGCTCGGGAATTGGATAGGCGGAAGGCGGAAGAGGGGTGAAGTGAAAAGATGGGGGATATTTTATAGATATTGACGGAAGTGGAAGTGTGGCGTGGAGAACAAGAGCTAGAGTTGTTTCTCAAGAGGTGAGAAGGAGGTAAGGAGAGGACGGCGGAATGGTGAAATATGAAATATCAAACATCAAATGGCAAGAATTATAATTAGAGTGCTTAAACTATAAAATTGGAAAAAAAGGAAAGAGTGCTCATCTTCAGTCTAGATGGTGTGGTATGGAAAATGTTATCACTCAGATGGAGGCGCAGAGTGGTAGGGGGGAATGGTCGTGTACGTTTATGATAAAGTTTAATGTTGGCATATCATTGGGGGTTGCGCGGTTGGTGTTGATGTGGATGGTGTGGGGCGTGCTTTGGTGGTAGGGATTAGGTGGTTTGGTGGTGAGGGGTAAGAGATGGGGTGTGGGGTGTTCGCTCATTTTTCAGGAGGTTGGTCTGTGTTGTTGGGTGGTGTGTGTCTGGGTTGGAGGTGCTGGAGTTGTGGTGTTCTGTGGGTTATGGCTTGTGTCTGTTGGGGGTGTGGTGGGTGTCGTTTTTGTGCTGCTGTTGCCGTGTTGGTCGTTGGTGCATGCTTGTTTGTGTAGAGTTATTGGTGGTCGTTAAGGAGCGTGTGTGGGTGGTTTTATAAGTGTATCTTGGGTGGGCTGGGGATTACTTGTGTTGTGGGGTGGGTGTTTGTGTGATTGTTTGTGGGTGTATTCGGTTTTTGTGGTGTTGGTAAGTTAGTGGGAGGTAATTGTTGTGTCCTTTGTTGAGGTTAGTGGTATGGTTTGTTGTTTGGTGTTTTGTGGTGTGTGGTGGGGCTGGGTGATTGTGTGATATAGGTGGGGTGGGGTCGTGGTAATGCAGTTTTGTTTGGGGGGTGTATAGAGATAGGTGCTTTCGCTGTGTTTGTTTCTGCTGGTTCTTTGTTGTGGTGTATTAGTTGGGGTGGGAGTTCATTTGTGGTGTGGGGTTTGTTTCGGAGGTGAGTAGTTATTGTGCTGCAGGGGTGGATTTTTGTTCGTTGTGGGATACGGTGTGGAGGATGCTAGAGGTTGTGGTGGGGTTGTGTGTGGTGGTTGTGGGGGTTGGTGGTTTGTGAGATCAAGGGGTGTAATAAGTTGGGTTGTGGGTTGACGTGTTAGGTGGGATGGTTGGTTGGGGGTGGGAGTGGTTGAGGGCTGTTGTTGTTGGGGGTGTTGGCGTTGTTTGTGTGTCGGGAGTTGGGGGGTGTGTTGGGTGGATTGTGCGGTAGAGTGGTGTGGAGATTTGTGCTTGTTCTGTTTGGCTCACAATGTGTGTTGAGATTGGTGGTATTTGGCGTGTGGTGGGTTTGCGGTTTTTTTCTGTTGTTGTTTGGTGTGGGTGTGTGGTATTTGGGGGGTGTAGTGTAGAGTGGTTGCGTGGGTTTGTGCGAGGGAGTACGCAGTGCCGGAAAGGGAGTGTGATGGGGTTGATTTTTTTTTAGATGTCTGTTAGAACAAAGCAAGATGATTGAGTGAAAGAGGGGTGTTGTTGGGTGAGAGGGTGAGTATTTAGGAGGGGAGGAGTGGTTGAGATGTTGGGAGGTGGAGAGAGTGGGTTGATGACTAGAGGAATGCGTAATCGTCGGCCCGTGGCTTTTTCATTTATTTATTGCGAGAGGTTGCGAGGGATTATTGAAGTGGAGGGGAGAGTGGTGAAATGAATTGGATAGGGTGTATTAGATGGTCTCTGAAGGTGAATCATGATACTATTTGCGTGAATGATGACTAGTACCCGCGTGCTCCGCTGTTTGTGGCGAAGGATTTCGAAGAAGGTTGGTGAGATATATGATGGTGAAGGGAAGTGTGACCGAGGAACGTTGTGTGGAAAAAGGGTGCTTTGTAAAGGATATTAAATCCAGGTAAATAAAGTGTTAGTTGTTTGTAGGAGTGAGAGGAAAATACTAGTATTGAAGGTGGATGGGAGTTAACGTGTGAGATTAGAGTTAGGAGGTGTATATGGAGAAAGTAAATAAGAAGGTTGTTTAGTACGTGGAAAAGTAAGGTTTTCAGATATTTTAGGGAGGGATTTGGGTAAGGGCAAGGAGGATGGAAAGGAAGGAGGGAATAGATCAATAGTAGGTAGGAGAAGGATAAAGCAATTTGAGTGGTTTTGAGGGAGATATGGAAGAAGGGGGGTTTATTCCGACAGTTGAAAACTATCAAGATAAATAGTATGTTTGAGAAAAAGATTGTGTTCCACGCGGACTATATGGGTGTGAAACATGGAGGTGTGAAATGCTAGGTCCAAGAAGAAAGTTGGAATGTTTTGAGATGAAGATGGGTTGAGAGCGCGTTGTTGTGGGGGTTAGGTAAGGAGAAGAGCAAGGATTAAAGGAGGAAGGGTAAATAAAGAGAAATGTTGTATTGAGAGAATGGTGGTGTGGGTGAGGAAGAGGCCAGGAGTGGATCGTTAGAGATGGGTTGGACATCTGGAGAGAATGGAGGGAACAGAGGGTGGTTAGGAAGTTTGGGAGGTTCGCGGAGGGGTTATAGGTAAGGAGAGTGTAACGGGAGAGCGCACAGAAGAAGGGTGAGATGGCATGAATCAGAAGGAATGTTGGTATGGAATGAGGAGGCGATAGGGGTTGGAGGAGAAAGTAGGGTGTGCTGGAGATATACGAATCGGGTAATGTGAGGTAGGTGGGCCAGTGAGCCTAGCCGCTCCCACTAAGGACTGGCAGGTGCGTGGCAACTGTAACAGCGACTACGTTACGGCTTTGCGGGAAAATATAAGTGCTTGTAAAATAATGAATAATGAGATAATTAAAGCTATGTGTGTAAATATTAGTATATATATATATATAATATATATATATATATATATATATATATATATATATTATATATATATATATATATAGTATATTACATATATATTAACTAAATATATTTATATAGTATAATTTATAGTATATTATTATATATATAGATATAGTATATATATAGTAGTCTGGAGGGGAGTGCGGCTTTTAGTGGCTGGTTGCATAGTTTCGGCAACCACCATTTTGATTATACAACTTGCAGTTGAGTGTGCAGTCTGTTTAATTTAATTTGTTTTTATTCTTTTAATTGTCTTTTATAAAGGATGAATTAAGATTTAAAGAAAATTAAAGTTGCATCTTATTATAAATAACACATTTCATTTGTTGATTTATTTTAGATGAAAAAAATGCCACTCTAAAATTTTAGTTGTGACTCAAAGTTTTCATAGACCAACATGAAAATGTTGGCATGACACTTTTGCAACACAATTTTAAATGTATATTTTTGGGTTAGAAAAATGTGTGTGTTGAAAAATAACGATAGGTGATAGACAAATTCTGTTTTCATACTTACTGTTGCGATGCTTAACAAGCAACTCATTTGTGTTTTATTTTACATTTATTATTCAAATTGGTGAATACGAAACAATTTGAAAAAATAGTTGTACTCTCATCGTTCCAAATTTACTGTCTCTGGCCGGAACGTGAGCGAATATGTGAAATGTTGTTTGCAATTTGGTCTGATCTCTTAGCTTATTACGTTAGTCGAAAATTATAATTCTCGGTTCTCTCTCTGTCTTTGTCTTCTTCTCTCTCTGCTCAGTTTTCTTGTACGTCTCTCTCATCCTCTCCCTCTTAATCCGCGTATCATCTCTCCTCCTCTCTCTCCTCTCTCGTCGTATATCTCTTCCTCTCACTAACCCACTCGTTTCCTACTCTATCTCTCCTCGTCTCCTCTTCCGTAGCCCTCTCGAGGCGCATTTGCGTCGTGGGGTCCTTCCTCTCGACTCCTTCTCTCGTGAGAATCATGTTCTATATATAATATAGCTGTATATATTAGGTAATATATATATTGATTAGATATATATGTATATATATTTATTACATGATATACTATTATATTATAATAATAGTATAGTATATAATATATATTTATATATATACTATATTCTATATAGTATATATTATATACTATATCAATGTGTCGATTATCCGCTCGTCAGTGTAAGTTGAGCTAAAGTTTTTTTTTAAATAAAAATGGCTACGTAATCAAATAAAGTATTGAAAGTTCAAAGCTCTCTTGGGGTCATATGCGTTTCATAACTTTTTTATTTGTTATTTTTTTAATACAATGCAAGGAGTGAAATAAAGTAAGATAATGACAAGATAAATACATTATGAGTTATGAGTAAGAGGTTAATCCTTAGAGTTTAGTGGTTTTAGTTTTAACATAGACTTTTTTGTAAATATACATCGGAGAGTGCAAAAGGTTAGGAATATGGAGTTTTTAATGTAGTTTATCCGAGAAGATTTGAACTTTTTTTTTTTTTAAAATATTTTTAGAGGTGTGAAGCTGTCTTTAATCAACAAAGTTCCATTAACTGCAAATCAATACTGTATCAATTTTTTATGAAATGTGTCGAATTGCATACAAAGACCGATGTATATATAGATTAGTGAGGTGGATTAGGGCGGTTATAGACGTACATTATCCATACTAATATAATTATATATATAGCTATATATATATATATATAGTAATATATAATATATATATATTATTATATAATTATATATAGTATAGTAATTATATATATATATAGTAGTATATCTATAATATTTATAAATATATGATATAATATATTTATATATTATGGTATATATATATTATAGAAATTATTTATATATATATATATAGTATATGATTATATAATTACATATTTTATTTATTTATATATATAAGTATATATGATAGAATATATATATATAACCTATATATATTATATTATTTATATAGTATAATATAGTTAAATATTATACTAATAAAGTATGTATGAATCTTTTTGAGATAGTATATTTATAAGTATAGTATAAGAATATATATGATATATATATATAATATGATAGGCATGATAGTATATTATATTATATAGTATAGAATATTAATTAATATTATTACGGTATAATTACGTATAGTATATATATATAACTATAATATAATAATATATTACGTAAAAATTATATTTGCGTAAGAAGGTTGGTATTATATTATGATACTATATTAATAACTCTATATATATGATATTTATTTATATATATATTTATGTTATATATATTATATATATATTAATATATATATATATTATATGATATTATTAATATATATATTATTTATATATAGTTTAGGTATATAGTATATATATATAATATATATAACTATGAATGTATTATTAGGTATATACCTTATATATTATGATAGTAGTATGTTGTATTTATATTATATATATAATATATATATATATATAGATTATATAGTATATATATATATATATATTAGTGATATAATATAGTTATATATATAATAATATATATAATATATAAAAGTAGAGTTTAATTGATTACTTATCATATATTAATATTATATATGTATATATACCCTATTAAATAGTTTATATTTATATATAGAGATATATAATGAGTATAGTATATATATATATATGACATATATATATATATAAATTATTTAATATATATTATAGTGTATATATCTGGTTTGGTGGCGGCGTTTGTTCAGGTGAGTTTGTGTGTTGTTGTTATTTGTGTTTTGGTGTGTGATTCTAACTTGTTGTCTTATTGTTTATTGTTGTGGTTGTTGTTATGCGGGCGAGGGCGTGGGGTCTTGCCCTTTGGTCTCTTGCCTGTGGTTGAGTGACGTTGTTAATTGGTGGCTGTGCTGGGGTTGTTCTTTGGCATGCTGCGCTTGGGTGTAATAGTATATATAAATATATATCCTAATAATATATATAGTATATATTAGATATAGAATATCAATATATATAATGATAAGTAGCACTGTATATTTATATAGTTTTATTATTTCCTGACATAAACATGTGTAGATATCACGAATTATATATTATCTAATAATATAGTATAGTGATAAGTATATATACATTTTATATATATATTTAGTATTATATAGTAGTAATCTAGATATATATAGTAATATATCTAGTGAATATAGGATTTATGGTAGTATATAATGTCTGTTATCTAATATAGTATCGTTTATATATATTAATATAGTAATTACTTATACTACTATTATATAGTATATCATACATTAGTATTCATGATAATTATTTAGTATATTATATATATAGTATATAGTATCTTCAGAACATTGTTTTCCGATTATGATTGATGTATATATATATATGATATGTGTTTATCAGTGTGCAACAAATGTTTGTATGTTAGTCGTATATAATGTGTAAGTATAATTATTATATATAGTATATAGTATATATTATATACGTAATATATCTGAATATGATATAGTAAATGTTTTATATTAATAATATACTTACTTATATGTATATAATTATATAATATTGAGAGTATATATTAGATACTATAGTATATATTATATATATATATATATATTATATAAGTATTATTGATATAGTCTGTGGTGTGGTGTGAGATGTCAGAGTGCAAGCCACTCTATGAATGTGGTAAACGACGAGCCCGCCCCTGATATATTTTCTGTAGGTGTGTACACTAACATATAAGTGATTATTATATATATATAATAAAGTAATTTGTGAGAATATTATGAATATAATAAATGATATAGTATATTATATATATAATGTAGGTTATTATAATATATGCATTCTAATTAGAGAGCTGCTGATATATATAAAATTATGAATTATATATTATTAGTTATAGTAGTATTCATCAAGACATTTTATTGATAAATATAGTAATATATATATTATATAGTATTTATATGATTTATGTGAATGTTTCTATTAAGGATTAGGTAGTTATAATATTATATTAGAGTATTTATATTTTTAATATATATATAATATAATAATATACTAAGTTAGATAATATATATATTATATATATATACTATTATATGATACGCATATTAGGTATATATATATAAATATATAATATGAGTATGATTGTATATATGTATTATTCATAGACAAACAACTAATCAATATTATATATGTGTTGTAGTATATACGTCATATATTATGTATATAGTTAGTATTAGATATATATATATTATACAGTTATATATATAAATTACATATATGTAAGTGATGTTATACTTTTATGTTCTATATAGATATATATATTGTATTTAATGATTGGTTATTGTATTTATGTGGTTATTGAAATAAAAACTAAAACGGGAGAAAAGAACTGAGGATCTCATCTCTGAATGTCTGTAATCACCGAACCTCTACCCTTGACTCTTTGCCAGATATAGTAGAGAAAGATAGACGACACGGAAGAGTAGAATATATAGTAATCATATTGTATCATATCATAAATCTTTCCTCTTGTATCCTTTATTTAGTCTAGTATATATAATATAGATAAATATAATATCGATATAGATTATAGTATTATATTATATATTAGTATTATATTATTATATTATAAGTTTAATGTTTATGGGTTATATATATAATAGTATTATATATATACTATATAGTATATATATATAGTATATAGTATAGTATATTATAATATATAAATAGTGTTAATAATATAATATATATTATTATTAAATTCTTATTCCTCCGTCAATTAAAATATAAACAAGTTATATGTATTAATTAAAGTTTTCCTAATATATGTATATATATATATTTTTAGTATATATAGCTATACCATATATATGATATATATATATTATAATAGTATATATTATAATTATAAATTTTGTATAGTATATTATGATATATTATATATATATATTTATATTAATATAAAATGTATATATATATAGGTAATACGGTTATATATAGTTATGTAATATTTTTATATATAATATATATATATATAGAGTTATATATTATATTATATATATCTATATATTATATAATATATAATAGTATATATAGTATATATAGATATTTATATATATATAGTAATATAAATATATATGTATAATAAAATGATATATAGTATATATATATAGTATATATACTATATATGTACTAAAAGATTAGTATATTAATAATATAAGATAATAGTATAATATATATTATATATAATATATATTAATAATATGATATAATATAAATTAATAAATAGTATACCTATATATATATATACTCTAGTATTTTAGTATAGTACTATCGACTATAATGTATTATGATTCAAAAATAGTATAGTATATAGTATCTAGCTCACGTATATAGTATATATATTAGTATTATATATATATATTCTATAGTAGTTATCATATATATATATATAATATGTATTAGTTATATAATATATATATATATACTATAGTATATATATATTATATATAAGTATATATATGATAATATAGTTTTTTTAAATATGTTATTAATTATATATAAATTAGTAATATATAAATAGGTTTATATAATATATATTATATCTATATATATATAAATATAAAATATTATTAATAGTATATATAATATATATATATATAGGTATATTATATATAATAAGTTATATATATATATATAGGTTATATTATATAGTATAACCTATACAGTAATTATTGTTATAGTATAATAGTAGTATAGTTATTATATTATTATATACTAATATTATATATCTTATATATATATTACTATTATAATATAGGGATATTATATATACAAATAAATATATACTGATATTATATAAATATCATATATAGTATAATAATATAAAATAAATATATATACATATATTTAGATAGTATATATTTGATATATAGATAGGTAGCTATATATATTATATATATCTATATTATCATAGTTATAGTCATATAGTATATATATATGATATATTATAGCTATAATAAAGTATATATATAGTTATATTATAGTGAGTTATATTATGGTATATTATATTATATATAATATATATGTTATATTAGGATATATATATAATCTTGATATAATATATCGTAAGGGGTTTCACGAAAAAAACATGTCCCGGGGTGAAGCCGTATCAGCCCTAATGCGTGAAATCCGGAAGTTGCCACCGGAAGTTGCAAATGTCTGCAAAGCTAACATTTTGCAACATCCGGGTTTTCAATTTAACGTGTCAAGGTTTTGGTTTTTAAGATAGTATAGACCATTTAGTCTGGATAGACCGTTTTCAGAGCTTGTGAACCTAAACCTAGGGGCTTTACACTCCTAAGAGGTGTTGTTTTTTTTTTTTTGTCTGAAAGTTTTTTAAATGATTCGATATATTTCATTTTCTGATTTATTGATATTTTATGGATCCCATATTTGATTGATTCTAAAGTCGGTTTTTTCAACTTCTCTTGGTTGACTTATTACATTGAAAAATATAATGGAAAGAAAATCATCACTATTATTTAAAATTCATTGTCTTCAATATATGTTGTAGTCAATGTGGTCCTAGTTCAGCAAAATTTTCTTTCGTTTGTATAATTATATATTAGTATATTAGTATAGTAGTTTATATATATTATAATGATTGATTAGGCCTATATATGAGATATATTTTATATATATATATATTAATATATATATATATATATATATACTATATTATATAATATATATATATATACTATATTATATATATAATATATTCCGAAAGGCCATCTCAGTTTAGGGTTAGGGTTATCGTACCTCACTAAAATTTGGCGTCGCATCAGGAGATGACGTAACATCGTCGTATATGAGATTACGTGTTCGTGTACCCCCCGGACTGGGTGCTAGTGCCTAAAAATAGGGAATTACCATAGAAATATGAAATTTGGAGGTAAATAGAAGAGAAAGGAGTAAGGAGGGTTCAAAGTCAGAGGAGTCGGAGTTAGAGCTGGCACCGGTGCTGGAGTCGATGCTGTTCTGAATTACTAAATATTCATTTAGCCCCATATTGGTATCAATATATATGTTTATAAGGTCGTAGAACCCGAATATGAAGGTTTGAGAACCTTGGAGTGCATGGAATAGGAAGGAAAATGCACGGAGTGCATAGGAGAGGGGAAAGGAGGAAGAATTCTGAGAAGGAGTCGGATTCGGAGCCGGCACCGGTGCTGGAGCCGGTGGGATGCCGAGTTAGTAAATATTCGTTTAATAAAACAATATAGGTCCTTATTTATTTATAAGGTCATAGATCTTGAATATAAGGGTTTCAAGTTCGCAAAGGATTTCAAGGCGACCCTCGGAAGGGGTCCTCATCTGAAATAAAAGAAGAAAAGCACAGAGTGCATAAGCGAAGAGGAAGACAGAGGAAGGAAGAAGGAGTAAGGACGAAGAAGAAGGAATCAGAAATGGTAAAGTCCTCATCTGAGATGTTGACCGAACCCCAAAACGGGGTTTTACCCATAAAATGGGTTTTACCCTTAAAAATGGAATAAATTCAGCTATTAATAATAATTAAGTACATACGTAATCATATGTCGTACAATATATATGAATCTTAGCAAAAAGAGCTTATTAATTATAACGCCTCTCTCTGCCTATCTTTCTTAATACATTGTTTATCTTAACCTAATACAGCCTTACTGTTCACATGACCTATTCTGTTCAAACATTTACAGATCGTCATTTGTATTGCATAGCACATAGATAACCCGTTTCCAAAGGTTAAAGACTGATATTTATATTTTCAAATCTCGTTTTCTTTTTATAAACGTCAACTAATATAATTTTTTTCTAAGTTGAAACATGCATATATTGTTTGCTATTTTAATTTTTCAAGTTTCATTTTACATTTACACTTTGTGTTTAATTTGTGTTTATTTTAATTTTTAATTTATTTTGAAAGTTTTAAAAAAATTTTATTTATTTTTAAAAATTATTTTATTTTAAAACTTTTCTTTTATTTTAATTTTATTTATTTAAATTTATTTTTCAAATTATTTCTTTTTAATTTTATTTATTTAAAAAAAATATATTTTTAAAAGTTTTATTTACTTTTTGCTTTATTTGTTTAAATCATTTTTGTTTTTACTAAAATTTTTATTCTTTTTATGTATATAACTTAAAAAATTTGCGTTTTATACACCCTAAAGCAGTAAATCAGTAAATCAAACCACTCACCCCACCCCTCTCACCCTTCCATGATCTATTGATCTATTGATCTTTTGATCTTTTGATCTATTGATCTATTGATTCAAGTCATATTTCAGGTATCATTTTATATAAACATAACATAAAAATAAGTTTTTGAATAAAATATCAAAATAGAGTGTAATAGTTTACTGACCCTAAAGCAGTAAATCAGTAAATTACACCACCCATCCCTCCCAACCACCCGCTCTCCCCTCCTTGGTCTATTGATCTATTGATCTATTGATTTATTGATTCAAGTCATATTTCGATCATCATTTTGGATAAACATAACATAAAAATAAGTTATTTATATACATCTATTATACTGACCAACGAATATATGCTAACGTAAGAAAGTTTTCATATCAATAAAGCTAACATTGCATAACCTGAACTAAGAAAATAATGTACAACGACAAACCTAACACATTCTACGCACGAATAAACTGTTAACATTGAAACAAAGTTCCACACTTAGCAACAGTAAAGTAACTAATATTGCATAAAAAGCATAACCTATTCACACTTTTGCAAGCATATCTCTAACATATCAATGTTAATTTTACATTGACATAGTAATATGTAACAAAAATTTATCATAACCTTACCTAATTACCATACTGACCAACAACGTTTATTTATAAGTATTTGTTTTTAAAATTTTATTTTACAACTTATGTGTTTACTAAAAATTATAATTTTTTATGATGTTTATACAATATACATGCTTCAAAGTTATGAAGGTGAAGCAAGTAAACAATGCATGTGCAATAGTGCGATGGGGCAAGGGTAGGGGTTATTGCGGCAGCACTACTGATTTACTGCTTTACTGCTTTAGAGTCAATAAAGTAAATATTTTTAAGAAAAAATTAAAATTTTAAAATAAAGTTTTAAAATAAATACTTGCAAATAAATAAAATAAAACTAGAAATGTACATTAATATTTTAAAATAATAAAAACATCAAGCAAA
>JABUQX010031868.1:37500-39162 GCA_015478945.1 Trachelipus rathkii
TATATATAATATATATATATATATATATAATATATATATATAATAATATATATATATATAATATATATATATTATTATAATAATATATATATATATATATTAATATTATATATTATATTATATATATATTATATATTAATATAAATAATATATATAATATATATATATATATATATAATAGTATATATATATATATTAAAATATAATATATATATATAGTATATATATATAATATATAAATATATATATATATATATATATATATATATATATATTTATATATATTATCAATATATATATATATATATATATAATATATATATAATATATATATATATATATATATATATATTTATATATAATATTAGTATATATATATATATATATATATATGCCTAATATGTAATATATTATTATTTATATATATATAATAGTATAATATATATATATAATATATATATAATAATATATATATATATATAGGCCTATATATAGAAGCATTGTGTGAAATATGGTTATAGAGCTTAAATTTAAGTGTTACTATGATAATAACTATTTGTATGTGTTTAAAACTGTCTTTAAAATAAAATAATGATAATATATATTACATAACAATAATAATAATAATAATAATAATATAATAATAATAATATATAATAATAAAATATATATTAATAATAATAATAAAATAATAATGATAAGAATTAATAATTATAATAATAATAAATAATAATAAATAATAAAATAATAAATAGTAATAATAATATAATAAAATAATAATAATAAATAATAATAATATAAACTAAAATAATACAATAATAATAATAATAATAATATAATTATAATATAAAATTAGTAAATATTAATTTTTATATAACAATAAAAATATAATTATAATAATAATATAATAATAATAATAATGATAATATAGAATAAAAATAAATATAATATAATATAATAATAATAATAATAATAATAATAATAATAATAATAATAATAATAATAATAATAATAATAATAATAATAATAATAATAATAATAATAATAATAATAATAATAATAATAATTATTGCTCAAATGAGCGAATTATATCTGTCATTTGTGCAATTATTATTATTATTATTATTATTATTATTATTATTATTATTATTATTATTATTATTATTATTATTATTATATTGTCTCCCAGCTAGCTAGCAAATCAGCGATAAATTCAGTTATTTTGATGCAAAAACGTTTCATCCGTCAACTAAGTCCCACTATAAAGATCTATGAGGATACCACATCTTGATTTAATTCCCATAAACAGCTGCAATTTGAAGACCTACTAAATCTATCTCATTACTATTATTATTAATTATTATCTACTTATTATTATTACCCCATACATACATCACCACATATTATTAATTATTATTATTCCTTATTCCCAACTATCTAACATCTAACTATACAATTACCCATACTCATTACATTATTTATTCACTATATGTAATTAACTAGTTACTTTGTGTCAACTGTGTTGAATGCCATATTTAGCACTTGTTCAAGGACGAGCCATACTACAATTATATATATATATATATATATATATATATATATTATATATATATATATATATATTATATATAATATATATATAATCTATTATATATATATATA
>JABUQX010031869.1:7500-17136 GCA_015478945.1 Trachelipus rathkii
TTTTTCGGATTTAAATCGAACCATGAACAAATAATCCGAGAAATTGAAACCCATCTAAAAAAAAATAAAAAAAAATTATGCTCTGCCGAAAAGGTAAAAATTTTTACCGATAATTATCATATACAATTTGGGCATGGCCGATGAATTTTCCACCTTCATAAATTAAGGTAAGGATGATATCTGTTTTGTTTGGTTCTTGTTCTCACTTTAGGATTTTCAGTTTTTCTCGTCTTTACGTTATATTTTCCTTTGAGATTTCAATATTATGTTGGAAGTCCTCCTCTGTTGTTTCTCTTAGTTCACTATGCTTATATATCTTACTTTTTTTGATTTGTGCAAAATTTCCTTTGCTGGTGGATGCTTGGTTCAAATCCTTTAAGAGATATAACGGCTCACTTGTGTCTTCTTCATCCTCAGCGTAATCTATATCCGTATCTTCCAGTGATGTTAGTACGTTGGCATACATTCTTATAGGGTTTGCTATCATATTTGCTTTGTTCTGGATTTCTGTATATTTACTATACTGCGTTTCTGGTTTTTGAGGTATTGTCTGTTTGTTTTTTGCTTGCTGAAAAGTCTTTACTCTTGGGGTTTAATTTTTCAAGTTCAAATCTGAGAGGAGTGTTTGCTCCTATTACCTCACCTGCATGATCTTTTGAAATCTGTAATGCTTTTTGATATACTGGGCACTGTTTATATTTTATGGCGTGTTTTCCATTGCAGAAATAACAAAATTGCTCATTTGTGCATCCTTTAGAATTGTGAAAGTGACTGCACCTGGCCCATCTTGTGACTGCTCTTCATGATAATTGTCCATGCCCAAATCTCCAGCAGTTGAAACATCTATCTACCCTATTTATCCAAGGACTTACCGAATAGACAGAGTTTTATAACAACTTTAGTCAGTAGGGGACCTTTGAATTTTATTTTTAGAATTTCTGATGGGGTAAATAGGCCTTTCTCTGAAGGTTTGTTAGAGTTTATCCTTTCTATCTCTAGTATTTCAGTTTTGCTATTTTCGAGGATCCTTATGTCTTCCTCTATTTCTTTTATATCCACATCGTTATTGATAGGCCCTATTTTCCCATAATGGGTCTGCTGGGGATCATCCCTTACTGATTTTGGAACCCAGCATCTTACTTTATGTGGCCCTAATTCCTTAATTTCTGATAGCTGTACAGTCAATTTATTAAAATCAGCAATTTCCAAT
This sequence comes from Trachelipus rathkii, assembly GCA_015478945.1. Lineage (NCBI taxonomy): Eukaryota > Metazoa > Arthropoda > Malacostraca > Isopoda > Trachelipodidae > Trachelipus > Trachelipus rathkii. The sequence goes on from JABUQX010031869.1 coordinate 8,711, forward strand.
TTGCATCCGACTCCTCTTCCCATTAAGGTTACTGAATTTTCCACTATGTATTTCCCAAGTGGAGATTCATTTAGTAATTTTGATGTCTCCCTGGGTTTTGTGAATATAGTTTTTTCTTCTTTTGATTTTATAATTACTATCGTACCTTTCTTACTATTATGTCCGTTGGGATTGGAGTTATTTCTGGAATTGGGGTTTTCACTGATATTTTCTAAGGAATTTGCTACAATTGTTTTTTCTATTACCATTTTCTTGGAGATGATGTCTGTTTGGGTATCAGCCTCTTTAATTAGAGGCCTTTTCCTACTTTTTCTTTTTTTTTTTTTTTTTTTTTTTTTTTTTTTTTTTTTTTTTTTTTTTTTTTTTTTTTTTTTTTTTTTTTTTTTTTTTTTTTTTTTTTTCTCCTATATGCTATGTGAGATATTCACTGTATACTAACCACCACCTTATCACTACAGTTGCCTTGTTGCCGATAGTGGTGTGCTTGTTTTTTATAGTTTAATTTAGTATTTTTTTAAATTTTGGTTAGTATTGATACCACTACTATCACGTTTCCAACTAAATAAGTAGAGCAGAGTAGAGAGCGCGTACCTGGCAATTGTTTGACGTACTAATGTACAGGGTTTCCAAAATTAGGTTTCCTAGCAACCCAATAGTCAAACAAAAAATATCCACAAAACCTGAATTTTGAAAGATATAGCAGTATAAATATCTACTATGGTAATACTGTGAAAAACCTAACGACTCCTGCTCATTGCTTAAGAATGCAAATAAATCTGTTAACAACATTATTTCTGCCGTCGTAATATAAAAAAAAACTTATCGTATATCCCAAAAACTTTGTTGTTTATTTATTTTTTAGGATAAACTTAAGATTCTTTCTGACCTATCGATATTTAAATTACAACTATGGATGAAACCCATTTGGGAATAAGCTAGATTTTTAACATTTTTTATATTAAATTTCAGCATTATTGGGACGTTTGAAAGGAAAATATCTTTATATAATTACGAAACGCCATTTTTTTTTTTTAAATTCTCAAGCGTGATGTTGTTTTCTTATTTTTGTGAATAAGAATTTAAAAGATTTATTCCAACTGTCTAAAAATATTTTTACAGTTTTAGCATTCTTGCAACATTTTCTACAATAGTAGATAAAAAGTTTGTGAAAAGTGGAAGAAACAATGTGAAATTACGAAACCGGCCAATTAAATATTCCAACACGAGGCCGAAGTAAACAACATCTACTCGGCTAAAGATGAGAGATTTGAACATTTCCTGTGAATCCATTATTTAAATATTTATAAATTATTTGACATTTAAAGGAACTACTATGTATTTCAGTTTGCCCAACATTATAAATTAGTTTTAAAAAAATTTAAGGTAAGATCTCTTATTTAATTTAATATAATTTATAAGTTTCCATGCATCATTTATTGTCATTAGTTAGTATTACGAGGGCTTCTCATGAGTAGGTGTTATTGATATTGATAGTATCGTAGTAGGTAGAGTATATTATAATAGTATATATTAGTATGAGTAGGGTTATGGTATTATATATCCATATGTGAGTATAAGTGCTAATAGTGTCTAATAATATTATAATATTTTAATATATACTATATAGTACTGACCTAAGCTAAATATTATATATATAATATATATATACATATTATATATTATATAAACTATAATATATATATATATATGTATAATATATGGTGATATTGGTTAAAACATTTCTTTAAAATTTTTGTCATTCAATTAATACTCCACCACATGCACAACAAAGAAGCATCCTAAGATAGAAGATTGAACATTTCCTCCGAAGCTATAACAAGGAATTATCCATAAGTCGTCAGTTGATTATTTATAAAACTTAAATATTATTAATTTTTTTACTTAAAAGACGAAACTATTAGTTTACCAGCAAAACGACGATTCATACTAAGGTTAAGGTCTAGTCTATACATACGACGATCCGTCTGATAGGTCGTACTTGGGAGCTTTTAAGTCTAGGTTATTGATAGAAGGTGCGGTTTAGGTAGACAGATTTTATCTTATTATTATATTATTATTGATTATATATATACTATATAATATATAGTATAGCATGATATAGTTACTATACTAAGTATTATAAGTATCTATATATATATACTGTATACGTAAAATCTATATATATATTATATATATTATATATGTGATATATATAAATGATACTGTATATTATTATATATATAAATTATAATATAATATAATATTATATATATATATATAATATATAATTTATATATAGTATATAATATATATATATATTATATATATATATATATATATAATATATATTTTGAATCGTCTTTAAAATCATTTTTAATAACCTAATACTGTATTAACACGTATGTAACGTTAGTAAATTTATATTGAAAACACAATATAATGTTAGTGCAGTTTGAACATCTGAATGTAGTTTTTGTTTATCTGGCAACATCGATTTTTGCAAAAACTGTGACTAATACTTCGTTCTCTCTTCCGCTTTTTAAACTCAACAAATGAAGAGCGTTTAACCATAGTTTAACTGCTGCAACATTATTTCTTTTTATAAAGTAAAAGTGATTCCTACATTTATCCTGAAGGTGCGTGAAAGTGTAATTACCATACAGTGATAATGTGTATTGCTAATTCTTTATTATGTCCTTTTTTAACATAATCATTGAGGACGATATTCCTCATAGATATTAATTACAAAACTAATGCCTCTTATTATACTTCTTTATAAGTCATTTCTTTTATTGTATGTACTGGGATTTTAGAATATCGGATGTGCATAAGCCGGTATTCCTCATGTTCTATAAACCCCCTATCCGAAGATATTTTTTATATTTAGTAAACTAAGAAAAATTTCTCATTGTAAGGCCTAATTAACTAAATGGCCGCATTCAAGCTGTTTTATATTCAAGCCGCATAAGGGCTATTTTTGTTTAACACAATTTCAAAAATAGCCTATCTTATTTCTTATACTAAAAACTATTTTATATTAGTATTTATTGTGTTATGTTTTTAGTTTTAGGCATGGTATTGCCTCTCATTTTGGAAGTTCAGAATAGGAACATATTTTATAAGAAGAATTTTATTCCATCCTACATCACCCGCCAAAACTGGTAACCCTGCATGGAGTTAGACAAGATTTGTTTGAATACATCTTCCGAATTCCGTCAGCCATATTTCTTCAATCAAAATTGCGATCCCTGAAATTTTTTTGGTGCAACAGGACAATATTTTTTTTTATATATATATATATATTGCCTTTTTTGTCCACTATTCACTTATTATTATATTATTATTATTATTATTAATTATATTATTACATTATTATTATTATGTATTAACTTATTATTATTATTATTATATTATTTTATTTATTATATTATTATTAATTATATTATATTATAAATATTATATTAATTATTTATTATTTTATTATTTATATTGATTATTATTATTATATTATTATATCTATGTACAGTGACAACCCAACACGAAGAAAGACACAACACTGGCGCACTCCTTACAGATACAAACCTGACCTCTTACTGTAAAATGTGTTGAAATAACTACTTTAGGCCTACATTTAGGATAAGCCTTTTGTATCCCAGGCTGATTTTAGCCTAATACCAGGTCAAAAGTAATTCCAGTATAGACAAGAATTCGAGAATCAATGTTTATTATTTTATAAATATATTTCAAACTGAAACATGCTGATCGTAAGATCCTTTAAGCAGGTAGCAAGGAAATTCGCTTTCCTTTCTGTAGTGGCGGCGTAATCCCTTAATCTCTATAATGAGCGCGCATGTGATTTGTCGAGAATTATTCTTTTCGTTTTTGTTTAAAAGTTGTAAGTGACAGTAAAAACCATGTTTTTTTCATACCCTAAAAATAAACTTCGTTAATTCAAACTTGATTTATAGTTTTCCTTAATATAAATATGATAGTCTATATATACCTTCAACTCAATAGATCAGATGTAAATTTTTATTTATAGAAAATTAATCTAAGTAATTAAAAATTTATGATATAATTAGAAATTTAGATAATCATAACTTACAAATGTTAACATAAAAGACCTCTCATTAAATTTTTAATATCAAGTACAATGATAATAGATGTTTATAGTATTTCTATATGTTATTCTAAAGGTATTATATAATACTATATATCTCTAGTGATATATAATATATATATATAGTATATATATTATAACGTATATATATACAATAATATATATATATATATTTATTATATATAATAATAATTAATATAAGTATATATTATATATATAGATATATATAAGATATATAGAATAAATAAAATTAAAAAATCATATATAGATATATATATATAATATATATCATATTATATATATATATATAATAATATACTAATATATATAATATATATATATAAAATAATGATATATATATATATAATATATAGGATATATAATATCTATATATAATAATATATATTATATAATATACTATATAGTATATATATTATATATATATAATAATAATATTATAAAATATATATTATATATATAATATTGATATGATATATAATTGTTAGTCAAAATATAATACAAGAATATTAATTATATAAACACTGCCACATACATTTTTCATATGATGTTTATGACTATTTCTATTAAAACTCTCTAAATCTTTACAAATAGGCCAATCATTTATATCATTAATCGGATTATATAGTTCGTGTCTCATTAATACCTTCAGAAAGCACATATGTAAAAAGTTCCCTCTTAGATATCATAGTATGTTTACATTCTGAATCACCTGCGTAAATACTTTCTTGCCATTGTTTTCTAAGTAGATAGATGTAATTTCTTACGTCTATAGAACTTAGCAGCAATCGGATGATGACGAGGATAATCCAATCCAGATTTTTCTTAAGTGCGTAATAATTGCCTGTATAACATTAATGAATTAAACGGTCACGTATTAGATAACACATATGTCTTCTTTATCTGCATTAACACTCTCCTAACATCTGCCATATATTTCAGCTGCGTTAGCCCTGAAATGTAGAATCCATATGCTGTAGGTTCAAATACGGTTGTTTCATTATTTCTCTCCCATTATCTAACTTCCAAACTGATTATGTTTTGATGTTTATAAAATGCTAGAGTAAGTTGCTTCTCGGTTTCTTTGCTCTGGTTAATAACTGTTTTGGAACAGTAAAGCTGAAGTTTGGTTTCAAAGTTCTGTAAGCCATCTTCAGTGTGTTACATATACAAAGGTAATTCATACTGTACTCATTGAAAAAACCTGTGCTATAGACATGGGGGAGGTACACACGTGAAAAATTCAAATCTTGGGTTTTCTTTTATTAAGAAATAAACCGTGCCTCACCAGGATCTTGATTTCCCACTGAAAAAATGTCTTGTATGATGTATACCTGTTATGTGACTCAGATATACAATCTTTAGTTGAAAACATAGACCTTTTAAATACAAACCAGAAACTTGTGCACAGCTTAACATCCAAAACGAGTATGATTTTAAATGAGTTTGGTCTAAAAGATAATAAAACACACTTGCTCAAATTAAGTTAAAGAACTAAGTTAATTTTCATCCACTCACAGGTAAATTATAATGATTAATGAAAAAACAATGTTTTTACATACCTTAAACCAAAAAGCGATAAAAATAATTCTCGACCAATCACATGCGCGGCATATAGAGATAAGGATTACGCCGTCCAATCACACAAAAAAGGAAAGCATTTCCTTCTTACCTGCTTAAAGGATCTGACCGATCCCAGATGTTCAGTTGAAAATATATTTATAAATAATAATAACATTGAATTCTCGAATCTTGTCTATACTGGAATTACCCTTTGACCTGGTATTAGGCTTAAATCAGCCCCGGGGTACAAAAAAGGCTTCTCCTAAATTTAGGCCTAAAGTAGTTATTTCAACACATTTACAGAAAGAGACAGTTTCGTATCTGTAAGAGGTGCGCGTTGTTGTGTTTCCTCGTATAAAGTACATAGTAATTGAAAAGTACATAATAATAATAAATAATAATAAGTAATAATAATAATAAATAAATAATAATAAAAATAATAATAATCAATAATAATAATAATTAATAATAATTAATAATAATAATAAATAATAATAATAAAGATAGATTCCGAATATTTAAAAGACTTTGAAATATTTTTAGTTAACATTGAATGGAATAATATAAATGTAGTGAATATAATTGTTTATTTTCTAATAAAAACCAGATGATTTTAATAAATGACATGCTATGTTAACAGAAGAAACTTATTTTCTATTTTTATACTTATTACAGTGCTAAATATGATGTATAAAGCAGTAAGCCAATAGAACAAAACGTGGTATACGCTTTGGTGTAGTAGGGCTGCTATGGGGTCTTTGCCTACTGATTGTGTGTGGTGTGAGTGTGTGTGTTGTGTGTGGTGGTGTGTGTGTGTGTGTGTGGTGTGGTGTGGTGTGTGTGTGTGTTCGTGTTCTGGAATGTCAATTGTACAAATGATAATATATCCATGAAGTAAAAATGATCTGGAGTTATATAAATAATATAATAATAATAATAAGTATAAAATCAACTAATAAAATAATCTAATAATAATTAATAATAATAATAATAATAATAATAATAAAACAAATCCGCGTTAGTTAAAAAACTTTCAAATAATTTTAGTTAACAGTGGGTGAATAATATAAATGTAAATGACACCAAGTATAATAATAATAATAATAATAATAATAATAATAATTAATAAAAAGTAATAATAATAATAATAATAATAATAATAATAATAATAATAATAATAATAATAATAAAAATAATAATAATAATAATAATAATAATAATAATAAAATAATATAAAAGAAAACATAATGTTAATAATAATAATGAAATAAAAATATAAAGAAGAAAATAATGTAATAAATAATATGAAAATCGTGTGTGTATCTGTGTGTGTGTGTGTGTGTGTGTGTGTGTGTGTTGTGGTGGTGTGTGTTGTTGTGTGTATGTGTGTGTGGTGTGTGTGTGTGTGTAAGTGTTATGTGTGTGTGTGTAAATAATAATAGGCATCGAATTCAAATATTTAGTATAATAAAAATAAATAATAATAATAATAATAAAAAAAATAATAATAAAAATAATAATAAAAATAAAAATAATAAAAATAATAATAATAATAAAAAAAATAATAAAAATAAAAATATAAAAGAAAACATAAAAAAAATAAAAATGAAAAATAAAAAAAAATAAAAGCGACGTGATTTCAAATTATATAGTAAAGCAGTAAAGCAGTGAAACAAAAGCCTACTAACCCTTTGTTGCTAGGCAACACCGTTATTGATTTATTCATATTCTTGCTTTAAGGTCTGTAAAGTATAATGTTTTATAAAATTCGTACAAATCTGTAGTACAATAAATGTTTATATATCAGAACACTCTGGGTTTTCTTCATTACATAACAATCTTTTAAAAATTTATAATTAAAAAGTATAAAAAACCAAAATAAAAAATCTTAAAAAAAAATCATGTTAATAAATATATTGAATGTAAAGAAAGTAAGCAATAAGCTAGTAATCAGTAACAAAGAGTAAAAACAAAGAATATATCCCGCTCTGTTGCTAAGGCTCAATTGAGCTATTGATTTACTGTTTACTGCTTTAAGGTCTGTTAAGAAACTATGTTTTAATAAAAAATTTTACAATTAAGTAAAATGAATGACTCATAGTAGATTTGAAAAGAAATTCTTTGAATAGTTTACAATGATATCACAACTATGAAATATGTAATAATAATAATTAATAGAATAATAATAATGAGTGTGTAATGATTATTTGAGAGTAAAAATGTTTTAAATAAAAATGTTTTTATAATAAAAATGTTAAGTAGAAGTTAAAATGATGAGTCATAGTATATTTAAAAGAAATTATTTGAATAGTTTACAATGAATATCATATTTATCGTTCGCGCAGCGCTCATCCAGCGCCTGTGGCGCAACGCGCTGGCCGAGGAGGTCGTCGGGCGGGAACGCGACGGGCGTGCACGCGGCGGACTCGGAAACGCGACGGGAAACGGAAAGGCTGGAATGATGAGGCAATCTAACAACTTATATACACACAATCGAGTGCCTCATATCCTTTAACATAGGGTAGGCAACAATTATTAGGGCTGTTCTATGATCAGGTTAGGCTAGAAAAAGTTAACTCATACTAAGGGAAGCATCCTATCTACCTTGTAATATACACCAATCCATTTTCTCATACTTAATAACCTAGGGTAGACACATATTTAGGGCTATTCAAGCTCTAGAGTTAAAAAAGGCTTGAAAAAATTGCACTCAGTTTTTTCACTA